>PITA01005781.1:22074-107002 GCA_004023965.1 Spilogale gracilis | reverse complement strand
GGAGATTATGCTGAGTGAAATAAACCAAGTAGAAAAAGTCATGTATCACATGGTTTCACTTACTTGTTGTGCATAAGGGGTAATATAGAGGACGGTAGGAGAAGGGAAGGAAATGGGAAGTAGGGTAATTCAGGGAGAGATATGAAACAGAAACAAACTGAGGGACTTGGAGGGAGGGGGTAGGGGGATGGGAGAGCCTGGTGGTGGGTACTGGGGACATCTATTGCATGGAGCACTGGGTGTGGGGCATGGGCAATGAATCTTAGAACACTGAAAAAATAAAATAAATTTAAAGTAAAAAAAGAAGTCTGTTCATGTTTTCTGCCCATTTCTCTTTTTTTTAAGATTTTATTTATTTATTTGATAGAGAAGGCAATAACTAGAGAGGGAACACAAGCAGGGGGAGTGAGAAAGGGAGAAGCAAGCCTCCCGCTGAGCAGGGAGCCTGATGCAGAGCTCCATCCCAGGACACCAGGTTCATAACCTGAGCTGAAGGCAGACGCTTAATGACTGAGCCACTCAGGAGAAAGGAGCTGGAGAAAGAATAGCAAAGAAAGCCTAAAACCAGCAGGAGAAGAGAAATAATAAAGATCAGAGCAGAAACCAATGTAATAGAAACCGAAAGAACAGTAGAAAAAATGAGACCAGGAGTTGGTTCTTTGAAAGAATTAATAATATTGATAAACCCCTGGCCAAACTTATCAAAAAGAAAAAAGAAAGGACCCAAATTAATAAAATCATGAATGAAAGAGGAGAGATCACAACCAATGCCAAAGAAATATAAACAATTCAAGGAACATATTTTGAGCAACTATACACCAGCAAATTTGACAATCTGGAAGAAATGGATGCATTCCTAGAGACACATAAACTACCAAAACTGAAGAAATAGAAAACCTGAACAAACCCATAGCCAGTAAGAAGATTGAAGCAGTCATCAAAAATCTCCCAACAAATAAGAACCCAGGGCCAGATCGCTTCCCAGGGGAATTCTACCAAACATTTAAAGAAGAATTAATACCTACTCTCCTGAAACTGTTCCAAAAATAAAATCTTTAGAAAAAAAAATCCCAATAGGTTTATTTAACATTCAGCTATATTGAAAATAATTAACAGCAAGAACAATCATTATCTTCTATCCCTGCCATATTTTATAGCCTTTGCTAGTAATCTACACATTTTCACATTTTGAATGAACAATAAAACAATTTGACAGTAACAGGGATCTGACCCTCTTTCGCATTGAAGGCAAGAAAACAGAAAGCCGGAAAATTTCCTCCTATAATCAAACTCGGTCAAATTTTTGCCCTCTTGGCAATTTTTTTCAATTAAGCTACTTAGCTGCCTTAGTTCTTTGTTTATTTTCCTCGGTTGTAAACATGCAGTATCCTTGGATTCTCTTCTAAGTAAAAAGAAATCAACTTATAACATAGAACCAAAAATATATATAACTAGCTACTTTTCAGTTCTAAGGACTTGTTTCACCATCTCCCTTTACTTAGTTTCCCTCATGCTTAAACTGAGGCACATTTGCAATTTTATTTTCTCCCCTTTTCAGAAAGGGTATTCAGGTAATTCTATTCCCATACTATCCACCCATATTTTTGTTTCCTAAATACCATAAGTATGATCGTTATCATATGATTCCTTGTACAAAAATCCTTCCATTGGCTTTCAATTTATTTTCTCTTATACCTCGATGGAATACAAGGATGATGTGTGGCAAATTAAGGAAGAATGTACTTGGCTTATTATTCTCAAAGGTGGTTGCTATTTATTGGTTCCTGATTTCATCCATCCTCAACATCATAATATTGACTATAAAACCTAGACTAGGCCCACAGTATAGTAACTATATGTAAGAATGTATTATTAATGAGTGGATCTATACTCTGTAATGAAAACTACCAATATCATACAAAAAAAAAAAAAAGACCCATAAAAATGGGGTCATGTCAAGGAGACACAGAAGCCAACTGAAGGAGCTCCTGATGGCCAAATATAGAACAATTTGAGTGACAAAAAATAAGTATAGGAGTATTGGATTATAACCCAAACTAGAAATTAAATATCTGTGAGACCATTCTAATATAAATGATTGGATAAATTAATAAACAGGGAAGAATAAACAAGTTTCTTATACAGAAAAATTTTAATAATTCATGTAGATATTCAGCCTTCCAGGAGGTAGAACATAATTCCCCACCCTTTAAGTGTGTGCTGAGTATATGACATCCTTCCAAGGGGTGGGCAGCATGGAAAGAGGGAAAAGGGTAACTTTAGAGTAGGGAAACCTGATGAAGACTTCCTCGGTCTTCATGTGTTCAAGGCAACATCATAGCAGTAAGTCATGTTGGAGGATATCTTCTCAGTGCAACGTGATGAAAAGGACAATTTATCTCTGTGTTCTTCCTCCACAAAAACTCATAACCCCATTTAATCATGAAAAAGCATTAGAGGGGCACCTGGGTGGCTCAGTTGGTTAAGTGATTGCCTTCATTCAGCTCAGGTCATGATCCTGGAGACCCGGGATCCAGCCCCACATCAGGCTCCCTGCTCGGCAGGGAGCCTGCTTTTCCCTCTCTCACTCCCCCTGCTTGTGTTCCCTCCCTACCTGTGTTTCTCTCTGTTAAATAAATAAATAAAATCTTAAAAAAAAACAAAAAGAAAATATAAAAAGCATTAGAGAAATGCTAATAGAAGGGCACCCTCCAATATACCCAACTGGTACTCCTTAACACTGTCAAGGTCATCAAAAACAAGCAAAGTCTGAGAAACCATCACAACCACAAGGAACCTAAGGATACACAACAGCTACATGTAATGTGCCCTGGATGAGATCCTGGAACAGAAAAGAGACATTAAGTAAAAACTAAGGAAATACAAATGGGGATGCACTTTAGTTCATAATAATATGTTGATATTGGTTTATTAATTATAAACCTTAAAAATTTTTAAAACTATCAACATCAGGTATGCGTGTAACATACCTTAATGGAGACAAGTCATTCAGGCCACTTCTCTAAGAAGCTAGTAGGAACCCATCACAAAAGAGGCTTGCAGACAGGCCTCTGCTTTCATCTCCTAATTATCCCTGTCCATGTGTCCTACACTGTTCTCAGTGCACTTTATCTCTCCTGGGAAATCTGCTTCTTGCCTTGAGTCTTCAAGAATTGAACAATGGCTCTAATTGTTGAGTTTTTATAAATCAACATATTGGTTTCCATTTGCCACTGTAACAAATTGCCACAGACTTAGTGGCTTAAAGCAACAAAAATTTACTATTTTATGATTCTGCAAGTCAGAAGTTCAGAATGGGTCACTGGGCTAAAATCAAGGTATCTGAACACTGAGGTTCCACTTGGAGATACCATGGCAGAATCGATTCTCCTGCTCTTTCCAGCTTCTAGAGTTTGCCTTTTCCTTGGTTCACAGCCCCCTCTCATCTTAAAGCCAGCAGTGGCCAATCAGGTCTTCCCCATGATCTCATCTTTCTCTTCTTGACACTTTTGCCTCTTTCTTCCGCATTTCAGGACCCTGTGTAAATAGATTCCACCAGGATGATACAAGATAATCTCTCTGTGTTGACAGCTGATAACCAACTTAATTCCATCTGCAACCTTCCTTCATTGCTCCCTGTCATCTACCATGACATATCCATAGGCTCTGGGGATTAGAACATTGCCATCTTTGGAGGTGTGTGCATTATTCTGTCTACTGCAAACAATTTCATTAGGTTCTGTATACTTCCAACATGCTCTAAAGAAACCAGGCTTACATTTCTGTGGTCTGTAATACTTTTATTTAAATGTATTTATTTTCTGGGTGCTTTCAGATTTTTTTTCTTTGCCATCTCCCTGATAGCCTTCCCTACTTGCTTTGGGTGAGGATCACTTAAACTCTTTTGGCAGGCAGAATTTAAATTCTTCTTGGGAGTCTGAGGTGCAAATCATTATGTTTCACTGGGTAGCACCAATACTTGGAAGATAAACCTTACAACACTGAAAGAAAAATAAAGAGAAAATCTGGCTAGCTTGATATCTGTTAAAATAATCAAATCTATCATCAAAAATATGTCTGGGCAAGGCCTTGGCTGTGATTACTTACACAAAAAGGTTGATTGGAAGCAAAATGACCAGAAGCTGATATGTTTTCGAGGAACTGCGTGTCCAAAGAAACCCAAGCTTATCCATTAACAGCCCCTTAATGATCAACTGCAAGAACTCCCAGCCCAAGTCTGCACCTGCAGGAAGTGAGCTACTAAACAGCGCAGCCCAAGGGAGAAGAAGACTCCAGTGCCCACCGTGGTGACAGACATGGAAGAAAGGTGAAGGAGGATTTGGGATGAGGTTTTACACCATGACTGGCAAACCAGAAGCCACAGACAGCAGCGCCCAAGGGAGTGGGGAGCCAAGGAGTGGATTGTGAAGGGACTGCTGCCAGCTTACTCAATATGCCTTCTCTTAGAGAACCCTGATTTCTTCATAGCAGTGGTATCCTGCCAAGGGATTATATCTTCCATCTTCCTTTATAATCAGTGTGTATAGGACCCAGGACTGGCCAATGCTAGATAATAAAGATAGCTGGGTGGAACTTTTTTGAAAAGAAAGCTCTTTGAAAGAGTTATAGACTATTTTGTGTTGCGCGCACAACCTCTTCTGTCCTACGTGGGATCTTCACATCATGACAGCACCTCAGCACCCCCTGAGTTTTCGAGGAGGCTGCTGAAAACAGAAGACTGCTAAGACACTGAGAGCAGGAGGATGGAAGGCTCCTCGGTCTCTGATGCTCAGAGCTCCCACACCTCCTCTATGCTTCCCCCCTCAGCCTTCTCATATGTGGAAGGAATTCCAGCCATCTTGTACTCAACAGCTTTTCTCCTGTTGTCTCCTACTAGCAAAGTATGCTCTCTTTCTTTATGTAAGCCAGGAACTTCCTCCAAACTCTGCATGTCATTCGTCTTACGGTGAGTGAACTCAAGCTGATAAACCAAGCAATTTGCTAAAAATTTCTGACCTATAGCCAATTACAAAGCAGTCCACTTCTAAAAGCCCCAGAGCTTCCCAGGATTCTTTCGGAGATGCAACTGTGGCCCCAAATGTGTCTTTCTCTCCTGTAAAAATTCTGCTGTGTAGCTTGAGAGGGGTGCGTTCTGGTTGCGTTAGGTCAGCTAAGAGTTGCTGTTCAAAACCCTAGCAAAATTATGATATCCTGATAGTGAAAACTTCCTTGTACCTGACTTCAGCCTTTGAATATCCACTAGATCTGTCGTGGAGTTTCCTCCTCTGTCTTACTTTATTTGGCAGGACTGTGGTTTTCTTTGGAAACAAATGGGCGTTTGGTTCAGGCAGAATGTCTAAGTTAGGAATGCCTTTGGCTGTGATGAACAGCAAAATGTAACAAGCTAGGCTGCTTGTTGTGAGAAGTCTGGAAGCAGGAAGTTCGGGCTCCTGCTGCTGCCCTAGGTCACTACCGGGGACACAGGTGCCTTTCCATGGCCTCTGCTCTTCCTAACACATGGCATTTATCCTCTTCATTGTGAAATAGGTGTTCCATTTCTGAGCGCCATGTCCAAATTCCACGCAGAAAAAGATGTGAAAGCCAAGGTCAATGTACTCGCTCCAATCCAGGCATTAATTCAAGAAAGAAAGCTCTCCCTATGCAAATCTTCCATTATCTTTTGCCCCCAGCCATGCCACATGGCCAACCTTGTTGGCAGAGAGCAGGGAAAATAAGTATTTTTTTATTTCAGGGTATCGACACCCCCAATAAAACCGGGTTCTCTTTTCTCTTAGAAGGCAAGAGAGGAGGGTCGAAATTGAGGCTCTCCAGGGGAAAAACATGTAAAGAGAAGGACAATACCACATTTCAATTTTTTTAATTGTTACTTAAATTTCTTTTTCCAGTGTTCCAAGATTCATTCCCCATTCCCCACACCCAGTGCTCCACGCTTTAGGTGTCCCAGTACTCACCACCAGGCTCTCCCATCCCTCCACCCCCCTCCCTCCAAGTCCCTCAGTTTGTTTCTGTGTCCAAAGTCTCTGTTGTTTCATTTCCCTCCCTGGATTACCCTTCTTCCCATTTACTTTCCTTCTCCCACTGTCCTCCAGTTTACCCCTCATGCACCGCAAGTAAGTGAAACCATGCGATACTTGACTTTCTCTACTTGCCTTATTTCACTCAGCATCATCTCTTCCAGTCCAGTCCATGTTGCTACAAAAGTTAAGGAATTGCTGAAGAAGAAAAGCAAAGCTGGGGGCATCTCATTACCTGACTTCAGGCTTTATTACCACATTTCAATTTAAGTAAAATTGCAGTAAGTGAAGTCATTTTTCCAACTGTAAACAGTATTCTTCCCTGTACACTGTCCTTTTCAATGACACCACTGACCCAAATTGTAAGAGGTACAAATGCATGAGAAAGTCACAGCGAACTTAGATGAGGGAAGAAAACACGTGGCAGTGCCCCCTGCTCCATGCTAAGAGAAGGGTGAGAAATCAAGGTCAGTGATTTTAAGGAGCCACTTTAATAAAGAATAAGGTGTTGGGAGTTCACTAGAGTTCAGAGCCTAAAGGACATTGTTCATGCTGTGGGCAAAGAACTTGAATGAAGACTTCATTCTCGGGAGACACTTGTCACCTCCTCCAGGCCCAAGGAGGAGAAGACTCCCATTCATCCGTCAGCTCACAGGCAGTGGGTTATTCCTGAATAACCGTCCGAAACAACTTATTGTTTCAATATCTGTAATAGGGCCATGCCTAACAGTCACCTACACAAGGCCTGCAACAGTGCTTTAGACAAGATTGTCCAAATGTCGTCTTCAAGCATTTCACCAGTATAACTATCTGCAGTAGGGAACATTCCTTTACCTTATGAGTAAATTGAGGACATGTTACATGTCTTTTACTCTTTTGTTTAAATTCAAAGAAAAGCTCCTTATTTTAAAAAAATATTGATTACATTTATTGATTAAAAAAGTGAGTCATTTGCGGGATTGGGGAGGGCTGGGTGGTTCAGTCTGTTAAGCCTCCAGCTCTTGATTTCAGCTCAGGGCATGATCTCAGGGTCGGGGGATCAAGTCCCAGGTTAGGCTCTGTGCTCAGTACAGAGTCTAATGGAGATTCTCTCTCTCTTCCTCTCCCTCTGCCTCTCCCCCCACCCTCCTCATGTTCACACTCTCTAAATTAATTAACTAATTAATTAAATCTTTTTAAAAAGTTAGGCATTTGCCAGTGAACAGTACTGCTTTCAGACCTGAGAGAGGCTCCCAGCCCAGGCCCCCTGCTTAAAAAGGTCCCACTCCGTCTCTCCTCCAGCCAGACCCCTCACCATGGGTCGAGGAGTCAGTGAAGCGTATGGGACCTGCTCCAAAACCTGCCGTGAGACTCTACTGTAAGATGCCAGGACCCTGGAACTCCCTGGATCAACAGCCCCAGCCCACTTCTGCACCTGCCTGGGACTCTTCCGAGGCCATCTGAAGTACAGCTCCTTGTGAGGTCAGAGTTTGGAGAAAGACCTTGACAGTGACACGAGGGTACATGGCCCATCTGGCTCCAGACAGAAAGGGTGATGGAAGAGAGAGGAGGTGGGCAGGGCCAGGGGCCAGCTCTCCAGCGGCCTTCACATTCTAGAACAATACTCCACAAGTCAAGAGCTGTGAATTTATTAAGCCTGGCCTACCAGGTCATTGTGAAGGTCTATATGTCAAGGTAGAACATGTTTTACTTAATGATTTAATAATTTCATTTCTAACTTTCCAGTATTAAGGCACATGGCATGCAGGTCTTCATCTCTACTCTCCCTATAAGACCCTCTCCTCCCCTCTGGTTAAAATCACATATTTTGAAAATTAAAATTATTATATTAGATTTCTTTGAAAGCAGCATTCTGTTCAATAAAGTAGCATACACAGATCCTCATTTTAAACATTTCTTTGAATAACACTTCCTGTTCTGTGCGACTGGAGTAGGATATGCACGTGAATTGTTGTCACAAAGCTGTGACAAGGGGTAATTTGAAGGTGAAGAAACAAAGCACAATAAACACCTTTCTTCAAAGGAACCTGCGAAACTTGGCATAAAGTCCTGTTCTCTGTTCTAACACAACCTTAGACCTTTTACTTTTGTTTGTAAATTATTCCCCTTTCATTTCTTTTTTTTTTAAGATTTTATTTATTTATTTGAGAGAGACAGAGCAAGCATGAGTGGGGGGAGGGGCAGAGAGAGAGAGGAAGAGGACTCCCCAGGAGCCAGGGCTTGATCCCAGGACCCCTGGATCATGACCTGAGCTGAAGGCGGTTGCCCAATTGACTGAGGGACCCAGGCGCCCCTCCTTTTCATTTCTTAAAATAATGTTAGTAAATATACTATTGTACTCATTTTAAAGATAAATCAAGCCCTCCACCTCAAAAAAGCACAGAACACTCTTCTATTTCCCATAACATGGTGTTCCCATGGTGGGCCATGGGAACCAGAATGAGGAGGTGGCATAGGACAGTACAGCTCCGTGGAAACCTACCTTTCTACATGGAGGCTGGGGCTTCCCAGACCTATTTCTCTGCCTTCTGTGGCTTCTGCATTCTGGGGCAACCTATACTCAGGGGGGCACCTCAGGTCAAGGCCCGTTTCAGCAGCATGCAGTGCCAAGATTTCAAGTGCGGGTGCATACTGTCGGGGGCCAGCCTTTGCTGAAATGGATCAATTCTCCCTAATTACATTGTGACCAAGCATGTGCCAGTGCATTTCATCACCCTGGCATTCATATCACTAATGTCTGTTGTACCATAGTCTCAAACCTGGTGTAGGTGCCATATGACGAAGTGTAGGGTCAGCCTCTGCAAATTTTAGAACACGCTGGTTCCATTAATGTGATTTTTTTATTTTGTGCAAATTCATAACATCCCCAGTGCCAGCCCTGTTCATCCAGGGCTTTGGCAGCTGACCATAGAGACCGAGCTGCAGGGAAGGTTCCCGTTTGGGGAATGGCAGGTGCACTGCATGTAGGCGCATATGGCGTATTTTAACTGCTTTCCAAAGCCGTTGGATTATTTATGTCTTGACTTAGCTACACTGTCTCCCATCCATTAGCCGAATATGCACAAAGTTTATTGAATTAATAAAGAAAGGCTTAGATCTTTATTTCTGTTTTCGACAGATTTTCAGTTGTGTACACTGAATCAAGATGTTATTCCAAAGAGTTGGAATGAAACAGGCTTTAAGAATCTGCACTTACTTAGCCTATATATTTGTAGGTCTTACCATTCCAAGCACTCTGGCTTCTATGACCCCCTTAAGAGGCTCTTCCTGACCATCCACTTTAAATCATCCCTCTACTGAGAGTCTGGGTGGTTCAGTTGGTTAAGCATCAAACTCTTGATTTTGGCTCAAGTCACAATCTCAAGGTTGTAAGATCAAGCCCTGCATCAGGTTCTGCACTGGGCGTGGAGCCTGCTTAAGATTCTCCCTCTCCTTCTGCCCCTCCCCCACAACTCACTCTCTCTCAAAAAAATAAAAATAAAAATAAATAAAATAAATATAAATTGTCCCTCTCCCACTGCCCTGTTCTGTTATAGTCTTGCTATTTACCCAAATAAAAAAATTATGTGACATATTTTTTTGCTTGTCTGTATTTGCTGTGTTCCCATACCATGAAATCCAGATGTTTTGGTTATGAATTTCTATGATGAAGACAGAGTTCTCATATGCTCTTTAAAAAATATAACAGCTTTATTAAGGTAGAATTTGCATATCACATAATCTGTCCCCTTCCAGTGTAGAATTCAGTGGTTTTTAGTGTATTCACAGAATTGGACAACCATCACTGTAATCAGCTTTGGGACATTTTTCTCATCCCCAGAGAAAACACCTACCTCTTTGCAGTTACTCCCGATTTCTGCCCAAACACTCCTCATGCCTCCCCACTCCCCAACTCCTGGCATTCCTGGCCAGCCATTCATCTACTTTCTGTATCCCCAAATGGGCCCCTTCTGGACATGTCACACAAAAAGAATCATGTACTGTGTGGTTTTGTGTGACTTAGTGTAGTATTTTCAAGATTCATCCACATTGAAACATGTGTCAGTACTTCATCCCATTAGAGAGATGTATCACTTTTTATTTACCCATGCATCAGTTGATATCTGGGATGTCTCTACTTTGGGGCTTTTATGGATAATGCTGCAATGCACTTTCCTGTATAAGTTTTTCTGCGAACACGTATTTAAATTTCCTTTACTCTGTACCTGAGCATGGAATTGCCAAATCATAGGGTAACTCTATGATGTTTAAACTTTTGAGAAACTCCTTTTGAAAACAGCTGTATCATCTTGCATCTCTACCATCATTGTGCGGGGGTTACAATTTTCCTCCCCACCAACATTTGTCATTTTATGGCCATTCTACTGGGTATGAAATGGTGTCCTATAGTTTTGACTTGCATTTGTTAATAATGATTAAGGATGGCAAGTATCTTTGAGGCCATTTGTAGCTCTCCTTTGCAGAAATGTCTCTCAAATCCTTTGTACATTTTTTAATTGGGTTATTTGTCTCTTTATTATTGAGTTGTGAGAGCTCTTTATATATTTTAGATCTATGTCCCTTATCAGATATTTGATTTGCAAGTATTTTCTCCCATTCTGTGAATTGTCTTTTCATTTTCTTGATGATGTTCTTGGAAGTGTGAAAATTTTTAATTGTGATGAAGTCAAATTTGCCTATTTTTGTCACTTGTGCTTTTGGTCTTGTCATAAGAAGGTTTTGCTCAATCCAACGTCATGAAGATTTACTCCTATATTTTCTTCTAAGAATTTTATGGTTGTAGCTTTTACATTTAGGCCTATGGTTCATTTTAAGTTAATTTTTATGTACAGTAAGATAAGGGTCATGTATCTTTTTTTTATCAATGAATTCTCGGTGCCTATGATACTACCTAGAACATGATAAGTACTTCATAAATGATTCATGAGTGAAAGATTCCATGATGAAAAAAATATTCAACACAAAGATTTTTTTTAAAGATTTTATTTATTTGACAGAGAGAAACACAGCTAGAGAAGGAACACAAACAGGGGGAGTGAAAGAGGGAAAAGCAGGCTTCCCACAGAGCAGGAAGCCCGATATGGGACTTGATCCACAGACTCCAGGAGATGCTTAACAACTGAACCACCCCAACACAAAGATATCTTAATAGATGTACCCGAAGAGTGCTTAGATGGCTTGGTCAGTTAAGCATCTGCTTTCAGCTCAGGTCATGATCACAGGGTCTTGGGATCGAGTCCTACATTGGGCTTCTTGCTCAGCAGGGAGTCTACTTGTCTCTCTTCCTCTGCTCCTTTCCCTGCTTGTGTTCTCTTTCTCTCTCAAATAAATAAATAAAAATCTTAAAAAAAAAAAGTACCTGAAGGAATGCTGTATCATTAGGGCCCACTTTCTGAGGTTTTTAAGTAACATAATGGATAAGCAATTGAGTTACTTTAAAATGGCATAAAATTCAGTGTACCTGGGTGGCTCAGTCATTAAGCATCTGCCTTCAGCTCAGGTCATGATCTCAGAGTCCTTAGATCAAGTCCGGCATCGGGCTCCCTGCTCAGTGGGAATCTGCTTCTCTCCCACTCTCCCTGCTTGTGCTTTCTGTCAAATAAATGAATAAAATCTTAAAAGAATAATAAAATGGCATAGAATTAAAAAACAAGGTATCTCTTTCTGTGAGTCTTGGTTGTGGGCCAAGGAGAAAGGAGACTTCGCAAAGTTCAATGGTGTCAATGGGGCAGTCAGGAAAGACAAAACTCCCTTGGATTTTGATGCATAAAACAAGTTCTGACCATTTACATGCAATTCAGCAAAAGAGAAAATAATTTTTGATGTAACAAGCAAATCTTTATTACCACTTGACATTTTTCATACTGCCTTTCTCTCTGTGCAGAGTAATAAATGTATGATAATAAAATAACTTTACTTATGAAACACTTTCACATATGGCCCATATGTAACACTTAGAAATAGCTGATTCATTCATGCAGTCACTCAACTAATATTTTTGATCTGGCTTGATATGACCCCTAAAAGCATGTATGTACTTTAAACTTGATTTGGGTCTTAGTTTGCAATCATGAAACAAAATGACTCCTTAAACTTGAAAATTTTCAAATTAAAACCATTTCTTAGATGAAAGTAATAAGTAACATTTGGAAAATACAGAGAAGCTTTGAAAGACAATTAAAAAATTATCTTTGGAGGGCGCCTGGGTGGCTCAGTCATTGAGCGTCTGCCTTCGGCTCAGGTCATGGTCCCGGAGTCTCCGGATCAAGCCTCGTATCGGGCTCCCTGCTCAGCGGGAAGCCTGCTTCTCCCTCTCGTCCCTACTTGTGTCCCCTCTCTGGCTGGATTTCTCTCTGTCAAATGAATAAATAAAATCTTTAAAAAAATTTATCTTTGGTTCCATGACCCATAAGTATGAGAAATGCTTATAGCTGGGGGAAGTTTCAGGCCTTTTGCTGTGGATTTTTTTTCACACTATTGTAAATCATATGGTTCATCATACACTGTAAATATTTTTCAAGTACTTTATTATGAAAGTTGATGGAATTATATAATGGTTGCCCATTTACACTCAACCTCAGTTCAAATATATTTTATATGTTCTAAAAAAATCTTTTATTTGAAGATATTTTTTATGGCTTTCTTTAAACCTGCATCCAGATAAGTTTCAAGTGTCATACTTGTTTCTTATCTCTTCAGCCTTCTTTAATCTAGAATGTTCCTGAGCCTTCATCTCTTTCATGACATCAATTTTTATCATTTTATCAATTCATATTTTATGTATAGTTCGATTGATGTACCAGAATCAAGATACAGAACATTTCTATCACCTGAAGACAGTCTCTTGTGGTAATTCCCAGTCATCTTCCTACCTCAACTCCAACCCCAGGCAACCACCATTCTTCTTCTTATCTTTTCTAGAACTTTCCTTAAGTGAAATCATATAGTATGTACTCTTCTATACCTGACTTCTTTTCCCTTCAGTATTATGTTATTGCTGTGATACCACGAGTTTGTTCCTTTCACTGCTGTGTATTATTCCATTGTATAGACCTATTTCAGCTTCCACAGTTGTGTATTTAGTCACCTACCAATAGACATCTGGATTGTTTCCTGTTTGGGGTTATGAAGAATAGAATTTCTGTGGACAATTATATATCTCTTCATTTAGGACACATTTTCATCTTTCCTGAGTGAAACGTGGCCAAAAAGGGAATTTCTGGGCTTTATTGTCTCTATATTAAAGAAATTGCCAAATTGCTTTCCCAAGTGGTTATATGTGTTACAGCAGGAATTTCCAGCTATCGTTATGGGAATTCTAGATGCCACATCCAGTTGACCTTATCAAGCTTTAAATCATTATTATTCTAACACTTGTGTAGCGATATCTTGTAATTTTATTTGTATTTCCCTGATGACTAATGCTGTTGAACATATTTTTGGGTATTTATTGTTTATTTGTATGCACCTTTCTGGGAAGTGCCTTCAAATAGTTTGCCTATTTTTAAGTGGATTGTTTGTCTTTTTGTTATTGATTTGTTGAGGTCTTTATATATTCTGGATCCAAGTTTTGGCTTAGTACATGCATTAAAAGTAATTTCTCCCAGTGTGTGGCATGCTTTTTTCTTAATGGTGTTTTTAGAAGAGCAGGTGTTTTAAATTTTAATGACATCCATTTTAACATTGTTTTATTTTTAATGCTTTGTGAACTATTTTAGATATCTCTGTGGTGAAGAGTTTTTCCCTATTTTTTCTTATAGAAGTTGTAGAGAGTTTTTGCTTTCACATTTAGGTATCTGATCTATTCTGCACGCAATCTTTTAGACATTTTTATGGTGATAAAATATATATAATATAAAATATTACACTTTTAACATTTTTTAAATGTACAATTCAGTAGCATTAATTACATTTAAAATGTTGTACAACCAACACTATTATTTCCAAAAATCTTTCATCACCCCAAACAGAAGCTCTGTAAACCATTAAACTAAAAGTCCTCATTCCCCACCCCCACCCCCTGTAACCACTGATCTACTTTCTGTCTTTATGAATTTGCCCATTCTGGGTATTTTATGAAAGTAGGATCATGCAATATTTGTCTTTTGTGTGGCTTATTTTACATAGCATAATATTTTCAAGGTCAGACAAGTTGTAGCCGTATCAAATCTTCATTCCTTTAGGTGGAGTAATATCCCTTGTACGTAGATACCACATTTTGTTGACATATTCATCTGTTGACAGACACTTGATTTGATTCCACATTTGTACTCTTATGAATAAGTCTTCAGTGAATATTGGTGTGCAAGTAATCTATTTGAACCGTGCTTTGGGGTCCATACCTACAAGTGAGATGGCCAGGTCATGTCGTAATTCTGCTTGACTTTCTGAGGAACCATCAAACTTTTTTCCATAATGCCTGCATCATTTTCTAATCCTACTAATGATCTGTGATAATTATAAGTTCTCCAAATTTTCACAGTTGTTATTTCCCACTTTTAAAGAATGATTATTATAGTAATGATAGGTATGAAGTGGTATCTCAGGGTTTTTATTTGCATTTCCCTAATAACTAAAGATTCTGAGAAT
This sequence comes from Spilogale gracilis, assembly GCA_004023965.1. Lineage (NCBI taxonomy): Eukaryota > Metazoa > Chordata > Mammalia > Carnivora > Mephitidae > Spilogale > Spilogale gracilis. Next base: position 92,378 of record PITA01005781.1, on the reverse strand, counting down.
ATTTTCATTCACTTATTGGCCATTTGTATATGTTCTCTGGAGAAATGTCTATTCAGGTTGTTTGCCATTTTAAAACTGGGTTGTTTTTCTTTTTGTCGTTGTTGTAATTCTTTATATTCTAGATATTAAACTTTTATCAGATCTATGATTTGAAAATTTTTCCTCCCATTCTGCAGAATATTTTCACTTTCTTGATAAAGCCCTTATCTGCACAAAAGTTTTTAATTTTAATTGAAATTCAATTTATCTATTTTTTCTTTGGTTGCCTGTGTTTTTGAATCATATCTAAGAATCCAATCCAAAAGCAGAAAAGGATGGACTTTATATTTTCTTCTAAGAGTTTTGTAGTTTTAGCCTTTATGATTAAGTCACTGATGCATTTTGAATTAATTTTTGTATACAGTGTGAGTTAAGGGTCCAGCTTCATTCCTTTACATGTGGAAGTCAAGTTGTTCCAATGTCATTTGCTGAAAAGACTGCTCTTTCCTCATTGAATGGACTTGACACCTGTCGGAAATCAATTGGCCTTAGATGTATGGGTTTATTTCTGGACTTTCCATTCTATTCCATTGGTCTATGTCGAGTTTTATGCCAGTGACACATTGTTTTAATTACTACAGCTTTTTAAAAAAAGATTTTATTTATTTATTTATTTGAGAAAGAGAGAGTGAGTAAGAGAGCATGAGCGGGGAGGAAGCCAGAGGGAGAAGCAGACTCCCCACAGAGCTGGGAGCCGGATGTGGGACTTGATAGTGGGACTCCGGGATCATGACCTGAGCCGAAGACAGTCCCTCAACCAACTGAGCCACCCAGGCGCCCCGTTGATTACTATAGCTTTATTGTAAGTTTTGAAATCAAGAAGTCTAGGTCCTCCAACTTTGTTCTTCTTCAAGATCCTTTCAGTTATTCAGAGGCCACAGAAATTCCACATTAATTTGATAATTGGCTTTTCTATTTTTTCTAAAAAGTCTATTGAAATTTTGATGGGTTCGAGTTGAAACTGTAGATTGCTTTGGATGTTATTGATATTTTAATAATATTAAGTCTTCCTACTCATGAATGTCTTTCTATTTATTTAGATTTTCTTTAATTATTTCAGCGATGTTTTGGAGTTTTCAGTATACAAGTCTTTCACCTCCTTCTTAAACTTATTCCTGGATATATTATTCTTTTAGATGTTACTATAACTGGAATTGTTTTCTTTTTTTTAAAGATTTTTATTTATTTATTTGAGAGAGAGAGAGAGAGTAAGAGAGCATGAGAGGGGAGAAGGTCAGAAGGAGAAGCAGACTCCCCATGGAGCTGAGAGCCCATGTGGGACTTGATCCCGGGACTCCAGGATCATGACCTGACCTGACTCAACAAACTGAGCTACCCAGGCGCCCCTGGAATTGCTTTCTTAAATTTCTTTTTAGACAGTTCATTATAGGTATATAGAAACCTATGTAATTTTTGTGTGTTAATCTTGTACCTTGTGACTGTGCTGAATTCACTTTTTAGTCCTAGTAAATTTCTTGTGGATTATTTGGGATTTTCTGTGTGTTGGAGCATAATATCATCTGTGATTAGAGATCATTTTCTCTCTTTCTTTCAAATTTGAGTGCTTTCTTATTCTTGCCCACTAATCTCTAACCAGAACTTCCTCCGGCACAATGTTGATAACAATGAAGAGTAAAGGCACCCTTGTCTTGTTCCAGATCTAAGGGGGAAAGCTTTCAGTCTTTCACCATTTAGTATGATGTTTCCTTACGATCTTTCACCACAGTATTCTTTATCATGTTAAGGAAGTCTCCTTGTTTCCCTAGTTTCCTGAGTTTCCCTTTCTTTATCAGAAAAGAGTGTGAATTTTTTTCAGAAGCCTTGACTGTGTTGAGATGATCGTGTGGCTTCTTACTTTATTGTCAATGTCCTATATTACATTGAGTGATTTTTTCCATTTTGAGCCATTATTGAATTCATGGAATAAGTCTGATTTGGTGATGGTGCATCATCCTTTTAATGTGCTATTGAATGCAACTTCCTAGTATTTTGTTGAGTTTTGCATCATGTATTCTTAAGGGATATTGTAATGTTCTCTTATTTTGACGTCTTTACCTAGTTTTGGTATTATGGTATTGCTGGCCTCTTAGAGTTAGGAAATGATCCCTCCTCTTCTATTTCACAGACAGTTTGGAGGAATTGCTATTAATTATTTTTTAAATATAAAGATTTTATTTATTTATTTGAGAGAGAATGAGAGAGAGAAAAATCGTGAGGGGGGAGGGCCAGAGGAAGAAGAAAACACCCTGCCAAACAGGGAGCCCGATGTGGGACTCGATCCCGGGACTTTAGGATGATGACCTGAGCTGAAGGCAGTCACTTAACCAACTGAACCACCCGCACTCCCTATTAATTCTTTTTGAAACGTTTGGTGGAATTCACCAGTGAAGCCATCTGGCTCTAGTTGTTTCCTTGCTGGGTGGTTTTATTACTGACTAGCTCTCTTTATTTGGTATAAGTTTGTTGAGATTTTCTATCTTTTTTTTGAGTCAGTTTACATAATTTGTTTGATTAGGTTCTTTTCCTTCTTTTAGGCAGATAGAGTATATTCATGTATTATATATTTCCTCCTATTATTATCACTTCTACAAAGTCAATATGCATTTAGAATTAACTCAGTTTCTCCTCAGAGTGAAATGAAGTTCTCTACATTTTTGTTAAAATGTTCCTGTTTTCCCTGTGAGTAGGTTTTACTGGCTGAAGCTCAACTGATTTCCGTCCAGAATTTTTGTAATGACAGGACTCTCTCCTTCACTGAATCATCCACTACTCATTTACATTTCAGAATAATGCATTTTCCAAAGGAAAATAGCAACCACTAGTTATTTAAAGAGCACTGCCACAATTAACTGGCCATTTGACAGCACTGTCTTCTTCAGGACAGCAAGGGGATACTTGCTCTTACTACCAGGATCTATTTTACTGTATTGACTGTGGTGGTAGTTATAAATGGAAACATGTCTCACAGTGTCTGCTCTAATTAAAAGCATCATAAAATGTGGTTGAATTCCCTGAGCCCAAATATTTGACTCATCAAGAGTTTTCTCACATCCGTTAATGAGTTCATTAGCTAAACTCCTTAAATTAAATTAAATTTTTTATCAGCATTGTATGTGGGCAAAGATACAAAATCCCCATCTGTGTACCACACAAGGATTCATAGCAATGCAAAGAGAGCAATTTCCTCTGTAAGTATTAAATAATAAAATTTCTGAAGCACTTCAACTTCCACTTAGAGATAAGGACAGCCTGGAGAGGGGCTGTTGCCCACCAACCAGATTTTCTTGATAGTCTCCTGTCAATGGGCCAAGTATCTGTCAACAAGGAGTAAGCTATAAAATCATGCCCATGATACCATTGCTATTTGCAGTTCCATTATTTATGGAACTGTTCTCTTTAGGATATTCTAGAATAAATTAAGCAGTAAACGACTCCTCAACTTCAGCCCAAAAGGTCCTGGAGTGGGGGGGGAGGTGTGTTGGGATAGTGCTCAATTTGGTACAAGTCCATCTCTTTTCCAAGTTTAAAACAAACTCTGTGTGTGTGTGTGCATGTGTACACACATACATATATATAAACAAATCACAAGGCATACGGATTGGATGACATCGCTAAGTCTCTGACCACTGGTACTACAAGGCAACTGTAAATCAGAACAGACATCAGCCACAAGCAAACAGCCACTCCTAGACCCATGCGGACTGGATGACTGTCAGCCTCGGTGTGTGTGCGTGTGTGCGTGTGTGCATGTGTGTGTGTGTGTGTGCACACATGTACTTCTCTGTGTGTTGCATGTGAATATGCCAAGTATACATGTATCATATGTGCAATGTGGGAAAGAAATGAAAGCCCAGAGGCCAAGTGGAGAGAGGAAAGAGATTCGAAAAATAGTGTTCCCCCAAATGTGGAGTTGTGCAGCCTGCAGAATGTTGTGGACCGTGCGTGCAGATTACAGTGACTTACACATTTTTAAAGTGTGAATTTTGAGTTCAATATTATAAATGTTTTACAAACCACCATATGCATCCAAATGTGGAAGTGAACATCACCAAGAAATGGAGAATAGATTGAGTTTCCCTGGTCAATATATAAGTCAGTGAATTTAACAGTTTTTAAATTTAAATTAAAAGAAATTAAAAGAAATTTAAAAATAAAAAATTAAATAAAAATTAAAAATAAATTTAACATCCTAAATTATAGGACAGCATGGGAGGAAGTTACTAGGAAAGTGAACATTTAATTCGAGTGGGCAGCTAGCATTTGTTATCATGTGAACACATTCACGCTTACATGTTTATGTATATACTTTAACATATGTACATACACCAACACATATAAAGTTTAGAATCAGTGTTTGAAACTGTGTCTTACAATATACTTACTCTAAGTTTACAAACATTTGAATAATTAATCACTTTCTGTAAGATACATCTACCTACTAGAAATACTAAAGATAAAATATTTTTAAAAATAAAGTATCTTTTAGTTTCTTAAAGCTTTCTGCTTTTCAAAGGGTTTTATCTTATCTCATTTTAGCCTCATAATTAAAAATAACAAATACGCTGACTTTATAGCTTCAGCAGAGAACTACAAAGATGAGATTTGAAAGTCGTCTTCTGATTCTCAAGTTGGACACGTTTTTATCCTCTCTGTGTGGCTTGGAGAAAAATGTGTTCTCCAGACTCTGAGTTAAGACCTTGCCTTTAAGCCATGTGCACTCAGCCTCCCAGGCACGGAATCCAGAGCAAGCCTGTCGTGGTGCATTTGTCTGGATAGTGGAGATTTTGCTGCCTCCACCAGCCCCAGGGAGCTCTGGATCATTCCTCATTCCTCACAGTCTGATTTTCCTACTCCTCTAGCTGTTGGCTCTGTTCCTGACCTTAGCGCCAGCTCAGCTCCTGCCCATCTTCCCAAGGATACCATCTTAATGCCTTTTTAGCTTAATTGTTCTCATGTTGATTCCAGCGGCCCAGTGAGTCTTGTCTCCCTCCTCGACTGAAGATGAGTACGAGGTTCTTGCATGTAGTGTGGTCATCGTTCCTTTGTGTTTGTGTGTTTTGCCAGTTGAGAGAGCAAAGCTTTGTGTGACTCATTTTCTCAGACCTCATCGACCTGCCTAAATGCAGGTTATATCCACAGTTGTCAGAGGCCGGCCCCCATTCCTGTCTTTTTCATGAGGCCTCAGAGGGTTCTCTCTTAGGCTTCCACATGGTGTCTGCTCATTTCTTCTCTCTTCTTCTGAACTGTGCCCACCCTCCTTTTGACAGTAGGCCTACAGCTGGTAGGGCACATCGACAGTGATAAACTTCATGAGGACGGCCATGTTTGGTCAATGTCGAGGGCACTGCCCTTGCTTCACGTCTACCAAAGTTTCCTTTGCCCGTTCTAACTACTTTTGTTGCCTTTTGGTGCTGTTAAAGCTATTTCAACAGTTGCCAATTCTAAAGGCCCTGATCTCTGCCTCTGGAGGCCTTCAGGATATAGCCTTCTGACCTTCTGACGATGCTGATAATGTCAGACACTGGAGGCATTAGAGCTTGGCCACATTCTACGGAGGCCCCATTAGGCCAAATACTTCTAGTATTATCGCAAAATCCCTTTCTTCTACTTTTACATTAACCTCTGTTAAACAACTCTCTGAACTTCTGACAGTGTTGGGATATGGTAGATCATATGTGACCAGGAAATCTACAATATGGTTCTAGAGTCTTTAGAGACTCTACAGTGTTAGAATCAATCTCTCGTACAGCCTTACCCCCTCATGCTCCTTCTTACTCTCTCCGCAGCCCCTTCTTTGGTCCTTAAATATCACTGACCACTGCAAAGTCTCGCATCTCTCTCTCAGCCTCATTCCCTCGTATTGACGAGATTGCCTTTGGGGGTGAGCGTGATGAGTTTGATGAGAGACTGCCTCCCAACAACACAGGCTGGCGCCGTTCCCACTCAGCAAGCTCAGAGGACAGAACTCACTTCTCTCAACGACCATGCACCACACCTCCCTGAAGACAAAATCTGTCCCAGTTTGAGTCAGGTCCTTACTTTTCCTTGGGTCAATCACTGCAGCTTGGAGATAAGATACCAAGACTGAAAGCATCCTTAAGTCATTATAAAAGATAAGGTGGGGTAATTCCACAAAGAAGGGAAAACACAGTTACCAGAGGAAGGGAGTAAGGAATGCTGGGCAGAGGGGGGAAAAAAACAGTAAATGCCTAGCTGAAAAACAAATGTCTTACAAAGCTATGTGGAGAAAACCTTAAACTGTTTATTTATTTATTTTAAGATTAATTGATTAATTAATTAATTGATTGATTGATTTTGCTGCGCCTCTCTGCCTAGAACTCAGAGGTGAATCCATGGAGGTGGGTCAGAGTGAGAGCTTCCTGGCAGATGTACTCCACCCTCCCCTGTGCCCAACCATGACCAGGGCTGTAATATGGGGCACAGCCCCGGGCCTTTTTGCCCTGGATGAGTTCTTCCCTACCGAACTCTTCAATCATCTGTGCCATGAACTCATGGCGGGCCGCCCCAGTCAACAGACCTCCAAGCATGCTCAATGTGTCTAAATCCTAAGATGAGTAATCCTTGGGACTCTGGAAGATGTGTAATATCTTGTCTTTTCCATATTTATGGGGGGAACTGCAATATGTGCTTTAATCTAGGATTCTCACAGTGATTAATTACTCAGAACTTCTTTGGAGTGTTTTAAGATCTTTCCAAATGACATAATGGTGTAAGTAGAAAATATTTCATTAATACATGTCATGATTTTGGTTCAGTTAAAGAAATTTATGAATGTTTCTATTTTTGTGCAATGCTAGATTTTACAAAATGCCATGGGCAGAAACTTTCATTCCCTAAATCAAAGCAGTTATGTTTGTGGGTTCATTTATATATAACCCTTAAGAAAAGCAGGATCACAGAATGGAGGACATTTAGACATTGTTTCTACCATTACACCAAGCCCTAAACTTATTTTGCTAGAATAAAAGATTGTATCTAGATTGTTTCATTTTTTCTAAATCCCACATTATCACAATTTTAAGCAAAAAGAAAAAACTGATCTATGGAAGTACAATTATAGCGTACTTTTGTATAGCTCAGGAAAGAAAGCATGAGATGTTGAGGATCTAGTTTTTAAGGCCTTACTTTGGTTTCTTTTGTTTATGAATACAATTCAGGCATGGTAGCCATTGACTCTAAAATTTCTATGCCTGGCTTCAGCCTTTCTTTGATGTCCTAATTGTACAAGCCATTGTCTCCTCAACACCCACCCCTGTCATCCTCATAGATCCATCAAAGAGAATGGTTAATTCTTCCCTCCCTAAATATACCCCCCAAACCACGTTTTCTCTGTCTATCATTAAGATCTCTTTGAGCTGGGACTCAGCCTTCTGGCTCCTATTTTGTGATGCTTGGGCTGGGACTTGAGGGACCCGATTCCTGCTTTGTGAGCCACTCCCCAACATGTGGGGGTGTTAATGGGAGATGTCAGCCTGTGGGAGGAAAAGGGGACTCGCCCTGATTCTGGTCTGCTTTCTCTTCTTGTCCTGGCTTCCTCTTGCTATCAGCATGACTGTGACAGGGCTGTTCCATCTGGTCACAGCTGATCCCACCACCAGCAGTGACTCTAGCCTGAACTTTTTCCAGATGTCATCAGACTTCTGTAGAGAAACCACTGGCGCCATCCACCTGGCACCCCCTTCTCAAAAGTCTGGATCCTTGTTCTTCGGGGCTCGTCCTCCAAGCTGAGAGAGGATAGCAAAACGTACCTCCCCATTCTCATCTTACTGTCAGCTCTAGGGGCGCCTTTTCCAGGCTGCTAAGCATCATCATTCCCTTTGGTCTCCCGCCCTGCGAGTGGCAGCCGTTTCCGTGGCATGACCTCAGTGGCACCTGAGTGCTCATTTTGCCTTTTTAGTTCTTTGATACCCAGGGCTTGTAGAAAATACTAAATTGCTTATATTACGTTGCCTCTGTTAAAACAACTGGTAGGATTTCTTTCTTTTAACAGGATCAAGACAGAAATACTTCCTAAACAAATTCCTTGCTTAAAGAAATCGGCGGGGCCCGAACACAGGTAGTCACTGATCACCTTCTCCCTACATAACACACAGCAAATCCATTAGCCACTCTTCATTGATCCCTCTTCAGAACAGGTCCAGAATCGGACCACTTGTCCTCATCTTGATTATTTCTACCACCTTCATCTCAGATACTACTTTTTTTTTTTTTGCCTGAATTCCTCCTGCTAGCCCCCAACCAATCTCCTGAATCTTCCCTTGCTCTCTATGTTATCAGCCCCTCTCTCGCCTCAGCCAAATTGGTCTCTTGAAAATGAACATCAGATGATGTCACTCTTCTGTTCTCTACTCTGATCGCACCTGTTTTAGAAAGTTCTATAGTCTTTAAAAAGATCCAGAATCTTGGGGCACCTGGGTGGCTCAGTCATTAAGCATCTGCCTTTGGCTCAGGTCATGATCCTGCAGTCCCTGGATCAAGCCCCGCATCAGGCTCCCTGCTCCGAGAAGCCTGCTTCTCCCTCTCTCACTCCCCCTGCTTGTGTTCCTTCTCTAGCCGTGTTTCTGTCAAATAAATAAAATCTTTAAAAAAAAATCTAGGGGTGCCTGGGTGGCTCAGTTGGTTAAGCAGCTGCCTTCAACTCAGGTCATGATCCTGGAGACCCGGGATCGAGCCCCACATCGGGCTCCCTGCTTGGCGGGAGGCCTGCTTCTCCCTCTCTCGCTCCCCCTGCTTGTGTTCCCTTTCTGGCTGTGTTTCTCTCTGTCAAATAAATAAATAAAATCTTTTTTTTAAAAATCTAGAATTTACCCAGGCCCTCAAGGCCTTTTAGGATCTGGCTCCAATACCCTCTCCGACTTCCTGTCCTACCACACCCCTACCTGCTCACTCTCCCGCAGCCATTGCAGCCCTGCCTTGAACATGCCACATCCCCTGCACTCACACCAAGACCTGCACTTGCCGCTCCTTCTTCCCAAGCTCTCATCTCCAGAACCTTTTCCTAGGAGTCAGGACTTGGTACAAGGTCACATCTTCAGAAGAGCTTCTCCCTGGCCAGCCTCTCTAAAAAAGAAACCTCCTTTCTATCTTCACCCCCAACACATGAAAGCAGAGACATTTCATGACTTACTCATTGCTCCTAGCCTAGAAATAACTCTCACTGATGTGCCAAGCACAGCCTAAAGCACTTTAAATGTATTAACTGAGCTATTTTTCATAGCAATTCAATTAAGTAGTTATGTTACCTTTCCTACCTTAACATGAGAAAATGCAGGCACAGAAAGGTGAGTATCTTTCACAAGGTCACACAACTTGAAATCAGAAAGGAATTGGAAGATTCAAATTCAGAAGCCCTCGGGGCGCCTAGGTGGCTCAGTCGGTTTAGCAATTGCCTTCGGCTCAGGTCATGATCCCGGAGACCTGGGATCGAGCCCTGCATCAGGCTCTGGGCTCGGCAGGAAGCCTGCTTCCCCCTCTCTCACTCCCCTTGCTTGTGTTCCCTCTCTGGCTGTGTTTCTCTCTGTCAAATAAATAAATAAAATATTTTTTTAAAAAAATTCAGAAGCCCTGGCTCCAGAACCCAAGCTATTGATGTCTATGGTATTCTTCCTCCTGTTGCATTAGGAGATCAACAGATATTTATTGAATTTATAAACTCACAGCTAAACATAGGGGTTTTAGTGTCAGTAAGTCCTAGATAGGATCTTGGCTCGTTTGCTCACTATATAAGTTAGTTCCTGACTTTTCATCCCATGTCTACCATTTACCTAGAGGTGTGCTATCAGGCCAGTCAGTTAACTTCTCTGAGCTACAGTTATTTATTTATGAAATAGGGTAAGAGCAATACTCCCCTGACAAATGAATAAACAAACAACAAACAAAAAGCAGAATCAGACCCTTAACTAGAGAGAATGGACTGGTGGTTGCCAGAGAGGAGGGTGTGCAGGGAGGGAGCACAATGGATGAAGGGAAGTAGGAGGTGAAGTCTTCGGGGACAGAATGAATACGTCATGGGAATAAAAGGTACAGCATTGGGGATACAGACAATAGTATTGGGTTTTTTGTTTTGTTTTTAGAGAGTGAGTGGGGGGAGGGGCAGAGGGAGAGAGAGAATCCTCTAGTCTCCCCGATGAACACAGAGTTCAACAATGAGCTGGATCTCACAACCCTGAGATCATGACCTGAGCCAAAATCAAGAGTCGGGCACTTAACCGACAGAACCACCCAGGCGCCCCTCTCCCTGTCCCTGACAATAGTATTGTAATAGCACTGTATGGTGGCAGAGGGTGGCCACACCTATGGGGGGCATAGCTAAACTTGTAGACTTGTGGAATCATTATGTTGTACACCTGAAACTAATGTGATGTTGTGCATCAACTGTACTTCAATTTTTTTTCAAAATTTTATTTATTTATTTGACAGAGGGAAACACAGTTAGAGAGGGAACACAAGCAGGGGGAGTGAGAGAGGGAGAAGCAGGCTTCCTGCTGAGCAGGGAGCCCCATGTGGGGCTTGATCCCAGGACTCCGGGATCATGACCTGAGCCGAAGGCAGTCACCCAACCAACTGAGCCACTCAGGTGGCCCTGTACTTCAATTTTTTTTTTTAAGATTTTATTTATTTATTTGACAGAGAGAAACACAGCCAGGGAGGGAACATAAGCAGAGGGACTGAGAGAGGGAGAAGCAGGCTTCCCACCGAAGCAGGAAGCCCGATGTGCGGCTCAATCCCCGGTCTCCGGGATCATGACCTGAGCCGAAGGCAGTCGCCCAACCAACTGAGCCACTCAGGCGCCCCCAATTTTTTTTAAGAAAGAGTAATAGTCACCTCAGAAGGCCATTGTGGGGAGATGAGTTACTACAGGGAAAGTACCCAGTGCAGAGCTCAAGAAGTAAAGATTAGTTATTGTTACCTATCCAGGAACTCCTCAGGAGAACTTTGAGAACTTTAAAATCCTTTAGAAGATATCATCACTCTGATCTGTATAGATTTATAATTCTGGTCTCTAGGTAGTTCATTTGGTTGCAGGTAACTGAAACTCTCAGTAGTTCAAGAGGCAAAAATGATATTCTTAGAGAGGTTTACTGGTATATATCGCCAAATCCAGGGACAAAGGGAACAACTGAGCCTCAATGGGAAGAGCAACAGCAAGATATGTTCTAGAAAGTTCAGTCAGCTTGTGGATTCCTCTTCTATAGCACTGTTGTTAGCATGACTCAGCTCCAGAGACCACAGTTGTGTGCACCTCCCGTAAATTCCCATATTTCTAAGAGAGAATCTGACGGACTCTGTTCAACGAGGGCCGGAGATCCAGAGTTAGCAGAAGAAGGCATGACTGCTGCTGATGCACTCATGGGTGTCAGGGGCAACTTCCATTAGGGTGAATTGCTGCAAGCTGGGAAGACATCCCAGGACTTTTGAAACATATGTGTGTGGGGGGTGAACAGCCAACATGAATAATTTCAGAGAAAAGTCCTGATTGAAAGATGGCTCTGCCTAATATAGTCTAATTTCCATATATTAAATCACAACTTTGTATATCACTTCCCCAACCAGAGACAACTCAAAGTCATATTCAGCCATTACCTTAAGATTCAGTAATGTCACAGAGATGCTGTGTTTCCAGGTCAGGATGTCCATTTGATATACATTCTTCTGCTATTTCCTGTGTGATTCTGTCTCAGATCATAATAACCTTGGAAACTACAGGTATGTTTAATGGCTACCACAAAATGGTAATGAATAGGAAGAGAGGGACCCCGTGGGTGGCTCAGTCAGTTAAGCATCTGTCTTCAGCTCAGGTCGTGATCACAGAGTTCTGGAATCAAGTCCCACATCTGGCTCCTTGCTCAGCAAGGAGCCTGCTTCTCCCTCTGCCTGCTGCTCCCCCTGCTCGTGCTCTCTCTCTCTCTCTAATAAATGAATGAATGAATGAATACATGCATACATACATAACTAAATAAACAAACAAATAAATAAATAAAATCTTTTAAAAATAGGAAGAGAGACGAAAATGGAGAAGAAAAAGAAATCGTAATTTTTAAAAATAAAATGGAGGTAGTAATTGTTCCTTCCTCAGAGATTTCACTAGCAAACAAAGGAATGGTGATGGAGGCCATAAGTATTCATTTCTTGAGCTGGCAAAGAGATCATAGCAAGTGTAGATGGTTTCCCTTCTCTCCTATTCAATTCATGGTGCCATTACCCCTCACCCAGAATCAAGAACAATAACCCAGACAAGGTTCACAGTTGCTTTTCCTTGGGCTTGCTCCCAAAGTAAAGCAAGGATATACATGAAAGAAGTGATCAAATAAAAAGTTGAGACTTTCCTTTAGCTCTTCAATGATCTCATAGAGGCATACCTGAAATTTGGCAATCCAGATTCTGAATGTAGAGGGAAAGTCACATGATAAACTTCCTTGTACACTCAGAGTTATAGATCACCCACCAGAAATGATTTTTCATTTAATATTATCATTAATTACCATTAATTAATTAAATATCATTAATATTAATTAATATTAATTATCTGTTTATATTTACTTATCTGTTCCAGAGGACAAGCCTGTGGGGGTTTCCACTTAATATCCATGGCAGTGCTTTCTCTAAACAGTTCTAGCCTTAGTCTATCTTGACCTTAGTCAACACTTCACTAGTCAACTTTCTTTGTGCATTGGGTTCACTTTAACCTTTCGTTCCGAGACACCTAAGACTTTGATGCTCCAACCTGCGAGTGGCAAGTGGTTTTCCATGACCTGCCATGAAAATGCAAGGATTTCTTCCAGTTTCAACAATCCTTCCCCAGTCTAGCAGCATCGCCAATGCCGACTATAATGACTAATAGTCAAAAGTCATCATCCCACCCCCCTCAGTACTATTTTTTTCTGATTTCCTCAGTGAAGTTAGTCCCTTTTAATGATAAGATAGCAGTCTCAACTTTCTGTTCAGCAAAACCTTTACCGTGACTCAGGATGGGAGTATTCCTTCTTTAGTACTAGTACCTCCTTAGGAGAATTCAGTCACTGGGGAATTCAGAAGAAAACTTTCTAGGGTGAGTCATCATGTGCAATGGTGATAGGCTCCACTTCCATTTCTGTGTTTTGTTCTGAGACCTGTATTTTCTGGCAGTTAGTAAGATGGCACCCATGTATTTCTGGCTGGTTAGAGCCTAAGAAAAGCCAAAATGTACTGTGACATTGTTTGTCAATTTCCACTGGCCCTTGAACAATATGGGGGTGTGGGGTGCCAACCCCCATGCAATCAGATAGAAACCCACCTATGATTTCTGACTCCTCAAAACTTAACTACCTACCAGTAACTTACTCTCTCGACTGGAGCCTTACTCATAACAAAGAGTCTACTAACATATTTTTGTATGTCCTATGTATTCTATACTGTATTCTTACAATAAAGTAAGCTGGAGAAAAGAAAACACTGTTAAGAAAATCATAAGAAAGAGAAAATGTTTGTACAGTATTGTATGTTATTTGTTGGGAAAAATCTATGGATAAGTGGAGCCAGGTGGTTCAGACCGGAGTTGTTCAGGAGTCATGTGATCACCACTATGATCCAAATACAGAACATTTTCATCATCTCTAAAAATTCCCTCATTCCCTTGCTTTCCTCTGTTTTTGAGGGCAAGATAACAGATTCAACATTAGCCTTGCCGCCTCAATGATGGAAGGTTTCCAATATAATTGCCTTTCTTGCCACCAAAAAACTGCCTGGTCTCTGGAGCTGTGTCTGGAATTCCAGGTAGATGATTGTTAGCAAAGCAGACATTGAGAAAAAGCAATGGTTACTGACTCTTATAAATGGTAGGTCTCTGTTTCTGTAGCAGGCAGGTCATGAGTTTCTACTACTATTGCCTTTGTACCCATGAGACTATTGCTCAAGCTTGGGGCTGGCCGGGGAAGTGACACTGACCACCATATAATGAATGGGTCATATTGTTAATCTATGTATCAGTAGCAATCTCTTCATGGAAGGCCTTCTGCTGAATGCCTAAAAAGAACACAGGTGATCGGTGGAATAATGAGAAAAGATGTTATTGGGCAAATAAAGTCTTTAGGGAGCTCTTGGTATTGGACTATATTAAAATTTATCTTTTAAGGGCAAAGTCAATGTTGCACATGAAACAGGTGAGCTAGGCAACTGCCTGGCACTTGGATAGGCAAAATAAGAATGAAAATTGGAGGACCACAAATCTATCAGTCACAGTGTGAAGGTTTTTCTGGTGTATACTTGTTGACAATCACATGTCTTATCTTGCACTCAGGTAGATAACTCGGCATGGTCATAAAATTATGTAAGCGTGTATCCCAAATTTGAGTGAGACCTTTTCTCTTGAATGAGGAGCACATCTTCCTGGTTCTTCACACGTGGAGTACGTTTGAATTGACATTATTAACGTTATGTCCTGGAGGCTAAGTGTTCCATTATATTCCCCCAGTTACTGTGAATTGTTATTTGAATAGGAAATTAATTTGGTTGGACTTGAAGCCAGAAGTTAAGTCCAGCATACTCTCAGTTCTGTTCCTTTGTCCCCAATTGAGGGACTTGAAACCTGCCCCTTGCATATATCTTCAGGGGTCAACCAGAGACTAACTAATTGTATAGATCCAGTACCCCCCCTCTGTGCTCCTTGCTCTCCAGGATTTTCTCCTCATATCTAGTAGATAAAATGTCTGTCAGCCTAAAAGCCACAGATCATGGGAAGCTACCTCAATGCTATTTCTTCCTTCCAGGTTCTGGCTTCCCTCCAGACTCCACCCACTCTGTGTACCCTCTATGTTGTCTTCAGTGTTGATAATGGTCTTCATCACTGACAATGAGGGGGGACTCAGCCATCACATCGGTGCAACTGACTACTTGGGCTTTAATCCCACCTTGTTCCTTAATGATTGTGTGAACTTAGGCAAGTTTTTAAATGCATCTGTGTCATGGTTTCTTTGTAAAATGAAGAAATAATATGTGCATGCTTAGAGTTGAAAGGACACGTGTATGTAATACATCTAAAGTGCTTGGGAATATTGCTATTATTATTTTATATCTGGGAGTATTACTTTTGTGCCATTTTTGAGATTTCTACCAACACTTTGAGTCATTTCCTCAATGAATAATTACTGTGATTCACTTGAAATTTTCAGGCAACTTGTCATCTAGGAGCAGTAGATGAAATTCACTGATAAATTTTCATAAATGTAGTAAATCCCCAAATCACAAATCACCATTCTCATTTCAGGTAATGTTTCCCTAGTTACTCAAACTATATTACACTGTATCCTGTTTCCAATGTCCTGAATATTGTGATTAATAACTACTTCATGTACAGTTAGAATCGAATTTATTGTTTTTCACAAGTCACTTTCAAACATTTATTGCAATTCCCTGTTAAGTTAAAAAATAATGTTAGAGTAGGCCTTTTTACAATTTTCTGTTGAAGAAAGAAGAACTGTCTACTGTTTCCACGAACAAAAATTAAAAGACAGGAATGCCTACAAAAACCTTGTGATCAGGAAAGCAAGTACCTATAATAGTGCTTAAATGTGATTGTGTAACAGTTGATTAGCATTCCTTACAGCATTTAGCAAAATCTTTGAGGCCAGAAAAATAAATCATATATTCCCCAAGGTGTGAATGAAAGAATGAATGATTCTTTGTTTCTATTAGAACTTGGTTCCAAGAAATAAAAACCCTGACAATAGGGACTTAAGCAATTGGGAGTTATTTTTTTCATGTAATGACACCCTGGATGTAGGCAGTATAGGACAGGTGCCACCTCCCAGGCTGGTCAACAGAGGCCCAGGCTCCTCAATGAATGGGTTCCCCCATTCTGGCTTTTATTCTGTTGTGTACAAGATGGCCACTGCCCCTCCCACCGCGGTGTTTGCATTTCAAGAAAAGAAAGGAAGGCAAGTTAAAGTGCAGGGGATATGCAAGCTGAATTGGTCCCATTTTATCAGAAAAGTAAGTGCTCCAACTCAGCTTAGATTTCATTGGCACGAACCGGGTCGTAATGGAAGGCAGTCTGGCAAGGTGAGAATTGAAGCTGTGTCCAGTACCACCCAGAAGAGAACTGGGATGATGAAGAGAAGAATGGACGGATACTGAGAAGCTCAGTACTTTCCAGCCATGGGTAGGTGAAATTGTGGGAGCACATGAAGGCTTTTCAAGGAAGCCATCGAGATCATTTTCCAATTTTTCGACCTCCATTTTTAGGGTCTGTTCTAGAAGAGAGCTGCCCAAATTAGCATCTGAGTTGAAGACCTCATACCAGTCATCTCTAACCTCTCTTGCTGGGGTGCCTGGATGGCTCAGTCAGTTGAGCATCTGACTCTTAATTTTGGCTCAGGTTGTGATCTTGGGGGTTGTGGGACTGAGCCCACATTCATGCAGCCCTGCAATCAATTGGAAGTCGGGTTGGAGAGTCTCTCTCTCCTCCTCCTCTCTCTGCCCTCCCCCCTGCTCATGTTCTCTCTCTTAAATAAATAGATGATAGATAGATAGATAGATAGATAGATAGATAGATAGATAGATAGATAATAAATAGAACTGACCTCTTTCTACTTTGCAGAAGAATAAATAGATTGATCACTTTGCAACTTTGGGCATTCAAACCCAAAAAAGGAATGTTTCTTTTTAAGTAGTGATACTGTTTAGGCAACTCCTTCTAGTCCCATCTACTTATATATGTGTTTCTTAGTGTTTGCATATAAAAGATGAAAGATAGGAATAAAACTGATGGTGAATATTGTCTCACACTAGCAATATATAATGTTCACCCATGGAAATATGAACAAATCTAAAAAAAAAAAAGCCCTACCCAACTCATTAAAAAGGCATTTTTAAAAAAGATTTTATTTATTTGTTTATTTAAGAGAGAGAGAGAGTACAGGCATGAGTGGGAGGAGGGGCAGAGAGAGGGAGAGAGAATCTTAAGCAGACTCTGAGCTGACTGCTGAGCCCAAAGGGGGTTTCATCTCACAACCCTGAGATCATGATGTAAGTTAAAACCAGAGTCAGACCAAGAGTTGGAGCCACCCAGGTGCTCCTAAAAAAATTTTTTTTAAATTAACATATAATGTAGTATTTGTTTCAGGGGTACAGGTCTGTGAATCATCAGTCTTACACAAGTCACAGCACCCACCATACCATATACCTTCTCCGTGTCCATCACCCAACCACCCATCCCTCCCCACCCACCCCTCAGCAAACCTCAGTTTGTTTCCTGAGGTTAAGAGACTCTTACAGTTTGTCTCCCTCCCAATTCCATCTTGTTTCATTTTTTCCCTTCCTTCCCCCACACGAACCCCCCCAATACTCCCAAATTCCACATATCAGAGAGACCATATGATAATTGTCTTTCTCCAGTTCACTTATTTTGATTACCATAATATCCTCTACTTCCATCCACGTCATTGCGAATGGCAAGATTTTGGGTTTTTTGAAGGCTGCATAATATTCCATTGTATATATATACCACATCTTCTTTATCCATTCATCTGTTGATGGACATCTAGGCTCTTTCCATAGTTTGGCTATTGTGGACATTGCTATTATAAACATTTAGGTGTAGGTGTCCCTTCAGATCACTATATTTGTAACTTTAGGGTAAATACCTAGGAGTCTGATTGTTGGGTCATAGGGCAGCTCTATTTTCAACCCTTTGAGGAACTTCCATACTCTTTTCTGGAGCGGCTACACCACCTTGCTTTCCCACCAACAGTGTAGGAGGGTTTTCATCCTCACCAACATCTGTCATTTCCTGACTGGTTAATTTTAGCCATTCTGACTGGCGTGAGATGGTATCTCACTGTGGTTTTAATTTGTAGTTCCCTGATGCTGAGTGATGTTGAGCACTTTTTCATGTGTCTGTTAGCCACTTGGATGTCTTCTTTGCAGAAATGTCTGTTCATGTCTTCTGCACATTTCTTGATTATATTATTTGTTTTTGGGTGTTGTGTTTGATAAGTTCTTTATAAATTTTGGATACTAGCCCTTTATCTGATATGTCATTTGCAAGTATCTTCTCCCATTCTGTCAGTTGTCTTTTGGTTTTGTTTACTGTTTCCTTTGCTGTGAAAAAGCTTTTGATCTTGATAAAGTCCCAATATTTCATTTTTGCCCTTGTTTCCCTTGCCTTTGGCAATGTTTCTAGGAAGAAGTTGCTGTGGCTGAGGTCAAAAAGGTTGCTGCCTGTGTTCTTCTCAAGGATTTGGATGGATTCCTGACTCACACTGAGGTCTTTCATCCATTTTGAGTCTATTTTTGTATGTGCTATAAGGCAATAGTCCAGATTCATTCTTCTGAATGTGGCTGTCCAATTTTCCCAGCATCAT
Source organism: Spilogale gracilis (assembly GCA_004023965.1). Taxonomy (NCBI): domain Eukaryota; kingdom Metazoa; phylum Chordata; class Mammalia; order Carnivora; family Mephitidae; genus Spilogale; species Spilogale gracilis. The sequence continues at coordinate 73,980 of PITA01005781.1, read as the reverse complement.
TTTTGAAGAGGCTGTCTTTTTTCCATCAGACATTCTTTCCTGCTTTGTTGAAGATTAGTTGACCATAGAGTTTAAGGTCCATTTCTGGGGTCTCTCTTCTGTTCCATTGATCTATGTGTCTGTTTTTGTGCCAGTACCATACTGTCTTGATGATGACAGCTCTGTAAGAGAGCTTAAAGTCTGGAATTATGATGCTGCCAACTTTGGTTTTCTTTTTCAACATTCCTCTGGCTATTCAGGGTCTTTTCTGGTTCCATATAAATTTTAGGATTATTTGTTCCACTTCTTTGAACAAAATTGACAGTATTTTGATAGGGATTGCATTAAATGTGTAGATTGCTCTAGATAGCATAGACATTTTACAATATTCTTCCAATCCACGAGTATAGAACATTGTTGCATTTCTTTGTGTCTTCCTCATTTCATGATTACTTTATAGTTTCCTGAGCACAGATTCTGTGCCTCTTTGTTTAGGTTTATTCCTAGGTTTCTTACAGTTTTGGGTGCAGTTGTAAATGGGATTGGCTCCTTAATTTCTCTTTCTTCTGTCTTGCTGTTGGTGTATGAAATGCAACTGATTTCTGTGCATTGATTTTATATCCTGACACTTTACTGAATTCCTATATGAGTTCTAGTAGTTTTGGAGTGGAGTGTTCTGGGTTTTCCACATAAAGTATCATATCATCTGCAAAGAGTCAGAGCTTGACTTCATGATCTGTCCATTTCAGTGAGAGGGGTGTTAAAGTCTCCTACCACTATTGTATTACTGTCGATGTGTTTCTTTGATTTAGTTATTAATTGTTTTATATAATTGGCTGCTTCAATGTTAGGAGCATAGATATTTAAAATTGTTAGATCTTCTTGTGGGACAGACCCTTTAAGTAACAGTCACCTATAGTGTCCTTCTTCATCTCTTATTATAGTCTTTGGCTTAAAATATAATTTGTCTGATAGAAGGATTGCCACCCCAGCTGTCTTTTGATGTCCATTAGCATGGTAAATCATTTTCCATCCTCTTATTATAAATCTAGAGGGACCTTTGGGTCTAAAATGACTATCTTGCAGACAGCATATCAATGGGTCTTATTTTTTTATCCATTCTGATACCCTGTGTCTTTCGATTGGGGCATTTAGCCCATTTACATTCAAAGTAGCTATTGAAAGATAAGAATTTAGTGCCTTGGTACTGCTTGTAAGGTGACTGTTACTGTGTATTGTCTCTGTTCCTTTCTGGCCTGTTACTTTTAGGCTCTCTCTTGGCTTAGAGGTTGGAGTTTTGTTTTGGGGGGTTTTTTTTGTTTTTTTGTTTTTTTGTTTGTTTGTTTGTTTTTGGTCCTGGAAGCTTTGTATTGCTCCTTCTGTTTTCTGTGACAGCATAGTTGGTTATAGTATTCTTGGCTGCCTATTTTTCTCATTTAGTGCTCTGAATATATCATACCAGTCCTTTCTGGCCTGCCAGGTCTCTGCGGATGAGTCGGCTGCCAATCATATTTCTACCATCGTTTTATTACAGACCTCTTGCCTAAGCTGATTTCAGGATTTTCTATTTATCTCTGAGACTTGTAAGTTTTACTATTAAGTGACAATGTATTGATCTGTTTTTATTGATTTTTGAGGGATGTTCTCTGTGCCTCCTGGATTTTGATGCTTGTTCCCTTCCTCAATTTGGGGAAATTCTAAGCTATAATTTGCTCCAATATACCTTCTGCCCCCCTCTCTCTTTCTTTTTCTTTTGGGACCCCAATTATTTTAATATTGTTTTAATAATCATTTTAAAATTGTTTCTTGTGGTATCACTTATCTCTCGATTTCTCCCCTCATGGTCCAGTAGTTTTTTGTCTCTCTTTTTCTTAGTTTCCTCATTGTCCATCATTTGGTCTTCTATATCACTGATTCTCTCTGCTGCCTCAGTTATCCTAGCAGTAAGAACCTCCACTTTTGACTGCACCTCATTAATAGCTTTTTTAATTTCCACTTCGTTAGAATTTAGTTATTTCTCCAGAAAAGGATTCTCTAGTATCTTCCATGCTTTGTCAAGCCCAGCTAGCACTCTGATAATCGTCATTCTGAACTCTAGTTCTGACATCTTACTAATGTCCCTATTAATTAGGTCCTTAGCCGTTGGTCCTGCCTCTTGTTCTTTTTTGTTGAGGTGAGTTTTTCTTCCTTGTCATTTTATCCAGATAAGAATAGATGAATGAAGGAACACAACACTAAAAGTGTAGCAAGAAGTCAGAAAAATATATACTAACCAAATCAGAAAAGACCCAAAACCGTGGGGAGAAGAAAGGAGAAAAAAATTACACACACACACACACACACACACTGGTGAATAGAACAGAGCCACACATGTGATTTGGGTGTATTTTGGTCTGTAGAAGAAACTGCCTCCCAAAACTTTAAAGAAAGGTAAACATATATATATATATATATATATATATATATATATATATATATATACAAAAATAAGGGTAAACATGATGAAGGATGGAATATGACTGTAAAGATGAAAACTAAGAAAGATTCTAAAAAAGTAATTGATAAGAAGTTGGTTGAAAAAAGAAGAAAAAAGAGAAAAGAATGTGATCAGGCTGGAGCCTAGAACAAAACCATGTGCTAGACTTAGGGTAAATTTTTGTCTGTTAGAAGAAACTATCCTAAATTTTTAAAGAAAGAAAAACATGTATGTATACAAGAAATAAGCTTAAATACAATGAAGAGATAGAATATGAGTATAACAATGGAAAAAAATATTTAAAGGTATTGATAAGATAAAATAGCTTAAAAACAGTTAAAATAAGAACAAGGAAAATTTAAGAAAAATAAACTAAAAAAATAAAATTAAAAAAATTTAACTTTGAATGACTAACGAATCATGGGAAAAAGGCCATGAATTCTTTGTGTTGCTTTCCCCTAGCTCTGGAGTTCACAGTTCTCATTGATTGGTGAACTTAGCCTTGGCTGGATGTTTTTGCTGATCTTCTGGGGGAGGAGCCGGTTGCAGTGATTCTCAAGGTCTTTGCCTGAGGGAGAAGTACCCTACCCTTGGCAGGGACCAGGCTAAGCAATCTGCTCAGGTTCAAGCTCTGGAGCTTTTGTTCCCTGAAGGCTTTCTGTACAGCTTTTGAATGGAATAAAGGTAGCAGCTTCCCAGTCCCGGGCCCAGAGGAGCCGAGAGCTTGAGGTCCTCATCTTCAGTGCACTCTCAGAGAAAAGCAGTCAGTCCCTCCCATCTCCCTGGTCTCCCACCGTGCTCTGTGCTCACCCAGCCTGTGACTGAGCATTTCTATCTCTGGTGCCTGGCTCTGTTTGGAGTCTCCAAACCTGGCAGATTCCTGTAGAGTGCTCTCATACCATTCCCCCCAGAGGAGGAAGGAGGGGATCCACTGGATCTGCCACCTGTGGGGTCCTTCCTCGAAGAACAGTGGCCAGAATGTGCCTCCGATCATGGTTTAAGGTAAGCCTGAACTGAGAGCCCCCTCCTTGGTTCCTTCTCTGCAGCTGGCTTCCCTGCTCAGATACCTGGAAGCTCTAGAGTCATGCTTAGATATCACTTGTCTTTTTGTGACCCCATGGGTCCTGAGACCACACTGTCCCTGTGAGGGCTCCATCCCCTCCCCGCCCCCCCACCCTTAGCCTCTGGAGTGATGTCCCTCAGTGGACTGGACTTCCAAAAGTTCTGATTTTGTGCTCTGCTGCTCTCCTGCTGACCAGGAGCCCTGACCACTGCCACCTCCCCCACCCCACCCCCATCTGCCATCTCTCTTCCCCATTATCGCCTTGGATTCACTTCTCTGCATGTCCCACTTTCCAGAAAGTGGTCGCTTTTCTGACGCTTGAATTGCTGGTCTTCTTCTCCTCGATCTCCTATTGAGTTTGTAGATGTTCACAGTGGTTTGATAACCATCTAGCTGAACTCCTGGGACCCGATGATATTTAGGTCTCCTATTCCTCTGCCGTCTTGCTCCTCTGCTCCTAAAAAATTTTCTAACAAAAATGTATATTTTCCATTATCTAAGTAATATGAAAATTTCTATTTCTCACTTATCAGTAATTATCAAAATGCATAGGTAATTGTTTTATTTTGATTGATATTATAGTATTAATATTTATAAATATAATTGAATCCAGAAGAAATTATGTCCTGGGGTCACCAACTTTAAAAATAAATATGTATACATATTTCAGTATGTTGGAGGATATCAGCTTGCTCTGGCATTTAGAATTCAATGGCTGTTATGATATTTATATTCCATTGGGTATAATGAAAATAATTATTTTATGCTATTATTTTTAATTTCTCTAAATCCAATATAACACTATATAAATATATTGTGATAAATTTATTATTTATGTAAAATATTTTAAAAATATATTTAAAACTCTAAACATACTTTGCAACAGTTCAAATTTCAGGTGAAAAATCCTGGATGTCAGCTTAAAAAGACATTGTTTTTGAAATTCTTTTAGGAGGTATGTAGGCAAAAATATTTAAGGATTATAGGGAAGGATAATGGTGGTGTCATGGACACATTTCCTTTCTCAAATCTACCTGTCACAAAGCTGTCACTGTATGAATAGGTTTTCAAGTATATATCATAACTTAAGTTATAGAACTCTTAAAAGAAGTTCCCAGCTAGAGTGGCGTGAATAACTAGTTCAGTCACTGAATAACAAATATTCTTAAGCAGCTGTTGTGTTTTTTGTGGGCACCTTACAGATCTCGGCTTAAATAAAAGATGGTGCCTATCCTCAAAGATCACACAGATAAGCACATAGATAAGACATCATAACCCTAGATGTCGGCCGTTTCTATATAGTGCATGTAAGGGGTCATGGGAACCCGAGAGCTGGATTTGAGAGGAGTAGGAATCAACTCCACTCTAACCGAATATTTAGATAGCCACTTGTCCCCACAGATTTATAATTATACCTGTTTCTTTCCTTATTTTGTGCATAGATAAAGAGATAAATACCATAGTAGTGAACATTTTCTATTTCCCCATGTTCTTTCATAAAACCCTATCTGTGTGGTTATATGATTCTCCCAAGTTATGACTAGGGGCAAGTACAATTTTACATTCTGTATTTCCTCCCATGGGCATTAACATACACATTTTTACAAAGGGCACTGTAAGTACAAGGGAAGATGCATTTAAAGTAACCCAAGAGTCTAGTGTGTTTGCTCCCTAGTCACAATTCATACCAGCCAGTGTCTAATGTGTGGATGCAACTGAAATATTCCTTTAGGATTCAACCTGAGTCTTAGGTTGAATTAGTTGCCTGATACAAGGCTCTGAGGAGGAAATTTCTTCTAAGGGTAGAGGAGTAATGACCTTCAAAGGAAGATGGCGGCAAGGTGATGCGAAGCACCATGTACCAACCCCTCAGAGAGAGGAAACGTGGGAGATAGAGCAGCTCGGTCAGAGATCTCCAGATTGCTTGGAAATCCTGTACTTTCACAGATTTAGGCAGGCAAACATCTATATTTACATGTCTCATTCAATCCCACACATAGGAATGTGTGAGATACTGTATAAATAGTAGGGGAAATACAGAGATAGGTAAATTTCTACTCGGGTAGAAACATCTTACTCATTTGTGCCATGATGTGCAAAGATGTGCATGTCTAATAATCTCCAGACAGTGCTTTCCTTCTATTCTGTGTCATTTGATACTCAAGGAAAGATCTTCCATAAAAATGATAATCAAAAAGGTGATGGCTTGTCCAGAGCAGAGAAAAATCCTGCAACACCTGACAGAAGAGACAATAGCTTCTTTGAAGTACTGCTCATGGGGTCAAGTTCAGTGGCAAAGCTGGAATGTGGGAGAGGCATCACTGTCGACATAATGCATGATGCTTTGTAGTTTTCAGTGTCAAGTCGCACACATCACACATTAAATTTATTCCTGGGTATTTTATTCTTTTTAATGTTGTCAAGTAGAATTGCTTTCTTTCTTTTTCTTTTTTTAAAGATTTTATTTATTTGACAGAGAGAAACACAGTGAGAGAGGGAACACAAGCAGATAGAGTGAGAGAGGGAGAAGCAGGCTTCCTGCCGAGCAGGGAGCCCAATGTGGGACTCGATCCCGGGTCTCCGGGATCATGACCTGAGCCGAAGGCAGTCACTTAACCAACTGAGCCACCCAGGCGCCCATAGAATTGCTTTCTTAACTTCACTTTTGGATTGTTCATTTCTAGAAATAGAAGTGATTTTTAAATTGACATTTTGCGAACTTGCTAATTTTATTTGTTGGCGCTAATGTCGGTGTAGTGGATGTGGATTCCTCAGACTTTTCCATATAAAAGACCACGTGCAAATAAAGAAGTTTTACTTCTTCTTGTCTAGAGAGAGAGAGAGAGAGAGAGAGAGAGCGAGAGCAAAGCAGCTGGTCACTGGCCTGACACTCGGAGCCAGACCAGACTGTTCTCCCACCGATCATGACACACCATGAACATCAGAGGAGGTCACTGTGTCCAGGACTCCTCCATCATCACGCCTGAGGAAGGACAAAAACGAGAACACAATGCCAGTCCCTAAAATGACCAAACGTTGCTTTCTCCAGGCTCACAAGAGTGACTGCTGCTTCTTTCCCAGTTACGGCTTTAGCCTTCCTTGGTCCTCCACCTTGTGGATAAAAAGAATCAAGCTGTCCAATCATGGAATTGTCCCCACTTTCTGATAGCCTCCAACCCAGAGCAACAGCCCAATTTCTTAGACCCTCTCCAAAACCACTCAACACACACTGAAATTCTTTTGAAAAAGTCCCTCCTGAGATGATACCAACTTCTTCCTGGGTTGCCACGTGGTATGTAGCTCTTTTTATTTATTATGTATTATTTATTTATTGTCTCTATTATTACTGTGAGGCAAACAGTAAACCCAGTTCTAGCTACATATATGCTCCTTTTGGGCTTTGTCTGGGATGGGGAATAATATACAAACTCATTTAAATATCGACATGACCTCTCAAGGTGATGACTGCTTTCATCCCCATTTCACAGGTGATAAACCATAGAGAAGTTGAGTAAATGGGCCAAACTGACCCAGTTGGAGAATGGCTCAGCTGGAATTTTAATCTCAGTGGTCTGGGAGCTGAGTCTGTGTCCTTGGTGGGTGCTAGGCTGACATCCAAAGAGAAGGAAAAGGAGGAATTAAGAACACATCAACTGCAGGTTGAACAATCCATGCAAAAGGACTTAGAGAAGAAAAAAATCAAGGATGGAGTTTTTTTAAAAGGAAATAAAACCAAGATTTTTATTTTTTTTTAAAGAAAGTCAATTTCTGCATGAGCATTGAAGGTTGCTTATGGAGCTGGTCCTTCCAGGCTAGTTATAAGAGAGGAGACAGAAAGGCTATGGCTACAGATGCCCAGCTTCCTAGAATGATGTGCCTAAGAGAAGGAGAAAAAAATAATCATGTTTTGCTTAGGTATAAGCTACCTGGCAAGGGGCACACCTGAACCAAGAATGATAACCAAGAGAGATTTCTACAGAGCTATTTTGGATGGCTGCCTGGTAGAGATGTCCTTGTCCTACTTCTATTTGGGGTTCTTAGAGCTACTGTGGCACCACATGGAATGCCAGGATATATCTGTTAGGGAAAAGGCATGGTTTATGTCCTCCTTTCCCCTACTTCAAACCCCATATTGATTTTAACAACTCTAGAGATTCCAGTGCAATTTCATGAACACCAGTGAGAGTGAAGCTAGGCTCTATTTCTGTTAAAAATCTTTTGGGTGAACTGAACATTTCAGCATGCCATTATATCAATAAATTTTAATGGAGACACCACTGTTGGAAAGTTCTAGAAAGAGAAGGGTAGTTAAAAATAAGGTTCTGTTGGAACACCTGGGTGGCTCAGTTAGTTAAGCATTTGCCTTCAGCATAGGTCATGATTCTGGGATCCTGGGATCAAGCCCGAGTTGGGCTTCTTGCTCAGGGAGGAGTCTGCTTCTCCTTCTCCCTTGGCCCCTCCCCCCCACACAAGCTCTCCCTCTCTCTCTCAATCTCTCTTTCAAACAGATAAATAAAATCTTTTTTTAAAAAAATAAGGATCTCTTTCCAAGATGGCATAGACATACTTTTCCATATTCCTTCCAATAATTATAATGAAAAACTTTGGAGATTACATATAAACAAACAGAAGTGGACTTTGAAAGCTGGAGAGAGGCAGGCTGGCTAAATGACGTTGGGGCATGAAGAACAGCACGGTGGTGAGTTCCCTGGGCTTTCCTTTAGTTTCAAATCTAAGCCTGGGGGTTGAAGAAGCCCGCAACATAGAAACATCAACAGGCACAGAGTTGTGGAAAACAAGAGAAGAAAAGAAAAAAGAAGTCCTTTGAAATGCCTGGTCTCTCTGGCCAAAGAGAAAACTCTCAGAAATTACCACTCTACTGCAACGTGCCCCCACCCCTGACCACACACACCTGCACGTCCATTGTGTCTTCACCCTACATGTGCCTTCACAAGCTGAAGGAGGTGTCTAGACTTCCACCCTCCCAGGAATATAACAGATCACGGCAAGCTCCCACTGGACTGGTGTTAGCAAAGGCAGAGCTTTTCATCCCCATTGAGCAGGAAGGAAGCGGCTCTCCCTACAGCATTAGTAAAGAGAAATCTGGGCTCTTAGCTTGACCCAACAGAAACCAGGAACTTCCCTTCTCCACCCTGTCAAGTATCAGTAGAATACAAGATTGGGAACCTGGACTTCTGTTGCAATCTTGAAGCAGGGAGTCTGCACCCCACCCCCTCCCCTTGCCACAGCAGTGTGAGAGGAAGCCAGCTAGACCAGAAGGTATAAATGAGATGCAGTCCTCATAGCCCAAATGCCTGTGTTTCAGCTGAAAAGTCACCTGTCATACCAGAAACTAGAAAGCTCTTAATCTGGATTGAAGAGATAATCAATAGATAGCAATTCCTAGATGACAGATTTGTTAGAATTCTTGGACAAAGATTTTAAAGCGTCCATCATAAAAAGGTTTCACAAGCCATTTCAGACAAGTTTTTTTTTAAGGTTTTATTTCTTTGAAAGAGAGAGTGAGCACAAGCAGAGGGAGGAGCAGAGGGAGAGGGAGAAGCAGACTCCCCACTGAGCAGGGACCATGACATGGTACCCAATCCCAGGATGACGACTTAAGTAGAAGGCAGACACTTAACTGACTGAGCCCCCCTGGTGCTCCCAGACATGCTTAAAAACAAATAAAGAAATAGAAAGCTTCAGCAAAGAAACTGATGATGTGAAGAGCCAAATGGAAACTTTAGAACTAAAAAATACGATAACTACAGTAAAAACTCAGTGGATGGGCTCAGTTCAAAAGCAAGTGGATGAAGGGAAGATCATCTTTTCAACAAACAATTGTGCAAGAATTGGATATCCACGGGCCAAGAAGGAATACAAACAAAAACCTTAAGTCTCATGTCTTTTACAAAAATCAATTAAGAACCTAAACATAAAACCCAAACTATGAAGGGAAAAAAAGGAGACTATCTTCATGACTTCGGGCAGACAGAGAGATCAGTCAAAGAATTAACACCTAAAACAAGATCCATAGAGGGAAAACTGGTACATTTGGCTTACTCTGAAAACATCTCTTTGATGATGAAGATATTTCATTACAAGTAATTCCTTGGGTCAGCACAGATGAGAAATATCTGTAAGATGGAATTTTGGAGCAAGGAGTCACTAGAATTTTCTCTCACACCTGGGCAAAGATGTGGTAGTCACAGAGTTATGACCCCTGTATACATGAAGACCTCCCACCCATTGGGGATCAAGGTTGTGGTGTTTATTTTTGCACTTACAAATGACTTTGAAGTCCTTGTGGTAACATTTGGAAGAGAAAGTCCTTGGGATGACAGTTCCTCCCTGATGAAAGCAAACAGGTTGTCAAGAGACACGGTAATTTATTCTCAAGGCCAAGAAGATCAATTCTCAGCCTGCTGGATCCCTCTGTTGATGTTTTCCACATTACTAGACTAGTAACTAACACAATTTAAGTAGACATATAGAAGATGATTCACCATTCTCAGTGTGTAGTTCTGCTATAAGGAATCTACAGCTTATATTAAACATTTAATATAATTTCCTTAAAAACTTTAAGAAATAAAGAGCCTAAATTAAAATTCTTGTTAAGTCAGTTAACAATTAATTCAAGATGGATCATCGCCATAAACATAAAAGCTTGAACAATGAAGCTTCCATCATAAGGCATAGAAAAATATCTTTGCACACCTGGTTTAGGCAAGGACTTCTTCTAAAACAAGAAGCCCTAATCATAAAGAAAAAGTTGTAAATTAGATTATACAAAGTTAAAAAGATATAATTGAGACAATGGAAAGGCAAAACCAGAAACTTTAAAAATATTCCTAATGCATATACCTAACAAAGCACTTATATTCAAAATATTTTTTTCAAAATATATTTTTAAATTACTCTAAATCAGTAATTAAAAGAACAAACATCCTAATTATTAAAACAGTAAAGTCTTGAAAAGATACACAAAAGAAGCTATATCAATGGCCAGTAAGTACAAGAAAAAGTTCTCAAAATTATTGGTTGTTGGGGAATTCAAATTAAACTATAATGAACTACCATTTGCATACACCAGGATGGCTAAAATAGAAATAGATCAGTAATATCAAATGTCAATAAAGGTGGGGAGCAAGCGGACTCTTCATTCACCATTGGTGGGACGTAAACCAACAGAAAACTGTTTAGCATAGGTAAAGTCAGTCATACATCTCCCCTTCAACATAGAAATTCTATGCTTACGTATTTGCCTCAAATAAGTGAAAATATATACCCACAAAACAGCTTGTACAAGAATGTTAGCAGCTTTATACGTAATAGCCCCAAACTGGAAATAACCCGATATCAATAAGAAAACAGTTAAACATATTGTAATATATTCATGCTTAGCAGTCAAGAATCTACCAGTCTCCTGATATATGCAACAATATATTGCAAAAATAACATATTGGGCGCCTGGGTGGCTCAGTGAGTTAAAGCCTCTGCCTTCGGCTCAGGTCATGTTCTCAGGGTCTTGGGATCGAGGCCTGCATGGGGCTCTCTGCTCGCAGGGAGCCTGCTTCCTCCTCTCTCTGCCTGCTTGGGATCTCTCTCTGTCAAATAAATAAATAGGGACGCCTGGGTGGCTCAGTTGGTTGGACGACTGCCTTCGGCTCAGGTCATGATCCCAGAGACCCGGGATCGAGCCCCACATCGGGCTCCCTGCTCTGCGGGAAGCCTGCTTCTCCCTCTCTCACTCCCCCTGCTTGTGTTCCCTCTCTGGCTGTGTTTCTCTCTGTCAAATAAATAAAATCTTTTAAAAAAACAAATAAATAAAATCTTTAAAAAAGACCCAGCATATTGAGTGACAGCAGGCAAATGAAAAAGAGAGGAAGTGAATATCATAATTTCATTGATAAAACGTCAAAGGTGGGCGAGAGTCACATGATGCTGAGAGTAACATGATAACAGAGTTCTGATGGTGGGGAAACTTATCAGAGAGGGGCACAGGAACCTTTCTGGGGATTGACAGAAGTGTTATTTTGTTTTACACAGTGGTTACAAGGTTGCATACAATTGGCAGACCTCACCCACAGGCGCCTCTGTGTGTTTTACTTTATGTAACTATCGCACTAGTCATAAAGTAAAGAAATTAACAAATAGGTTGTGAAGAGCAAAGTGCACTTGGGGAGTCAGGGCTTCTATCCATATGCCAGGCACTGTTGCATGACTTGAAAGCTAAGAGTTACTCCATGAAATCCTCATAGCAGTCCCAGGATTTAAATATGATTACCAGATTGCAGATGGAAAAATGCAAATTTTATGATGTTGATACCAACAAACATGTATATTTTTAAAGATGGGAATCTTGAGACTCAAAACATTTCTGACTCATTCAACGTAGCACAAATGACAAGTGGTGAGATTGGTATTTCCATAGAACAGAATGGTTCTTTCTCTCCCATTCCCATGATTGTCCCTCTAGTCATCTCTCAACTCCATTATTACAAAATGCTTTCTACACTACAACTATTTCTACCAGCTTTCAGTCGTCTCTGTCTTCCATGATATTTTATTTTCTCTTAAATTTGTATTATCATTATTTTTAGAAGAGTGTACAGGAGGAAGACAGAGGGAGAGAGGGAGAGAGAGAATCTCAAGCAGACTCCCTGCTGAGTGCTGAGCCCAACAGGGGCTCAGTCTCACAACTTTGTGATCATGACCTGAGCCAAAATCAAGAGTCAGACACTTAACTGACCGGGCCACGCGGGCACCCCAAATTTTTATTATTAAAGTATAGTTGGCATACAATGGTGTGTTAGTTTCAGGTGTACAACATATTGACTCAACCATTCTGTACACTATTCAATGCTCCCACATTAACTGTGGTCACCATCTGTCACCATACAAGTTATTATATTACATGATCCCAATGCTATACTTTCCACCTCTGTGACTTATTTATTTTATAACTGAAAGTTCATATACCTTTTAATACCCCTCATCTATTTTGCCCATCCTCCCACCCCCCCCCTCCAATGACCACTGGTTTGTTCTCTGTGCTACAATATCATTAACTGTATCCCCTATGTTGTACTTTCCATCCCTGTGACTTATTCATTCCATAACTGGAAACCTGTGCCTCCCACTCTTCTTCACCCATTTTGTCTATCCCCTATCCCTTCCCCCCTCTGGTAGCGAGTTTGTTTGCTCTCTGTATTTATGAGTCCATTTGTGCTTCTTTTGTTTGTTTGTTTGTTTGTTTCATTGTTTAGATTACACATATAAGTGAAATTATGTAGTCTTCGTCTGTCTGAATTATTTCACTTAGCATGATACCCTCTAGGTCCATCCATGTTGTTGCAAATGGCATGAACTCATTCTTATTTATGGCTGAATAGTATTCCATTCTGGTGTGTGTGTGTGTGTGTGTGTGTGTGTGTGTGTGTTTGCACATTTTTTTTACCCATTCATCCATCAATGGACACTTAGATCTTTTCCGTGATATTTTACAAGATATACTATGCACCTGTATGTTCTTAAAACTCAGCAGTTCTCGGGGCGCCTGGGTGGCTCAGTTGGTTAAGCGACTGCCTTCGGCTCAGATCATGATCCAGGAGACCCTGGATCGAGCCCTGCATTGGGCTCCCTGCTTGGTGGGAAGCTTGCTTCTCCCTCTCTCACTCTCCCTGCTTGTGTTCCCTCTCTCGCTGTGTTTCTCTCTGTCAAATAAATAAATAAAATCTTAAAACAAAACAAAAAACTCAGCAGCTCTCTTAGAAGCTCAGCTCTTGCCCTGGGTTAGGGGCATCATTCCATGTGCTGGGTTCTTTTAGAGGTGAACAGGGCAGGCTCTTTGTTGAAAAATTGTATTTTTAAATGATTTCTACACCCAATGTGGGCTCAAACAAACCACCCTGAGCTCAAGAGTGGCAAGCTCTCCTCGCTGAGCTAGCCAGAAGCCCCTGAAACCCACATCTTAAAAACCAGTAGGATTGCTACTGTTTCATCTCATCCTCTTTGTTTTGTGTTTTAGCTTGGATAACAAGCCCAGGTTAGATGTTACAGCTTCTTGGAAGTAAGAAAGTGCTGCCTTGCTGAATATAAACCAAAGTGAATGCCATAAAGAGGACCCCCTGGTGGGAATGGCCAGCTGGACTCCCGCTACATGCCCCAAGATCAGTCCCTAGGTCATATTGCTAGCACTGCATTCAGTCAAGGACAACACCTTTCACATTGGACTCCGTCACCACGCTGAGACCCTGATGACCCGAGAGACCTTTTGTTCCCGTATAACTCCACTCACTGGCCTGAGTGTCTGTTCTGGTTCCAGAACCCCATCTTTATTCTGTCACTTTCTAATGCTCTCATACCGGGTAAGAAAGCAGCTGACACTTGAGTGGATTATCTTCTGCATGGCTGCCTGATATTTCTACCCATTGTTAATAAAAAACATGACCCTTTTCAATTCTTTAATTCAATTAATGCCCTGCATTTTCATGTCACAAAATCAGGTCAGTTCATCAGTTGCCAGGAATTAACTGATGGAATTAACTGATGCCTTGCTGTGCTCAGAAGCTCAGGGATACAGAAAATAGAAAATACAGTTCAAGGAGATGAATGATCTACTGCTTTATAGCCCCCAGATGGGTGTGGCATGAGCAAAAGCACAGAGAAAACATCACATCAGTACAGAATCTGACAAGCTTTCTGATATGACTAAGCGCAGGATGTGGAGAGGGGGTAGAGATGGCTAGAGAGCCGGAGAAGGGGTGCCTTTGGAAGAACATCGTGCTCTGGTTCTCTGTGGGGCACCTTTTGCCCCATGGGGAAGAAACCTTCAGGACCAAGGACACATGCCCGCCTGAAACCCATTGTCTCACCTTCTAGGCCAAGAGCTGGATACCTAAGACTACAGTATTCCTTGTTCAATGGCTGATGGAGTCTGCTGTCATGGCCTGAAAACTTCTTCCCTGGATCCACATCCAAGGTCAGACATCCCAGTGGCATTGTGGACACAATAGCTAACCAAGGGGTGGCTAGGTAATACCCCGATTTCAAATCCAAGAGACCACCAAGGAGCTGGTACTGATGCAAACGCACAAGGTTTTATTTGCAAGCTCGAGCTTGGGCCCAAGTATACCTGACACAGTGGAGCAGGGACTTGGACCGGAGGTTAAGAGGCATAGCAGTTTTATAGGGGACAGTGGCCAATGAGATTGTAACACACACAGAAAGTTGCATAGTCATGTCAGTCCACACGCAGGTGGCTAACTGAATTCCAATTTACCCTATAGTGCCTGTGTGAACTAGCCTATCACTCTGATCAGAATTGGCGCACAAGTTTGGTGGGCAAAAGGCGGGGTTTTGGCAGTTAGGGGTTCCGCATTCCTATTTGAGCCGATTTCCAGTAAGGGTGCGCTCAGTGGCTTGACTGGGGTGGGGGTTATGCACGAGATGGTGGGTGTAGCACAAAATGGAGTTAGTCTCGCTCTGCTTGTCCAGGGGTAAGGGACTTTTATTAAATTCCTTGGGTCCCACAGCTATTGGCAGAGGGTTTGGATGAAGGCGTTAATCTAGGGCAATGACATAGGTATAGAAAGATGCCGTTCTGATGTGTGCGCTTCGTGGTGAGTGGGCAAAGCTGAAAGCCGGGAAGCCAACTCAAGGGCTACTGAAAGAGTTGAAGGAAAAGATGAGGCAGCTTAATCTAACATGGTGACAGGGAATGGAGAAGAAACATGGTGAAGCTGTATTTCTAAGCTTGCAGGGGACAGTCTTGGGGAACGAATGTGTGTCCTTCGCAGGACAGAAGCTTCAGGCATTAGGGGCTCCTATGTAGGGCCATTAGCGCCAATATCCCACCTGATTTGTTCGCAGTCGCTGCTGTAAAAAATTACCACAAATTAAAAGCTTTAAATTTATAAATTTATCCTCCAGTTCTAGAGGTCAAAAGTCTGACACGGGTATCACTAGGCAAAAATCAAGTGTGTTGGCAAAACTACATTCCTTTTTGGAGGCCATATGGGAATAACTATTTCTCTGCCGTTTCTAACTGCTGGAAATTAGCCACCTCCCATGGCCCCAAACCCCTCCCTCCATCATCAAAGCCAATGATGTGATGGCAGGCTGTGTCCTTGTCATGGCATCCCACTTGGATCTCTCTACCTCCCTCATCCAGTTT
The DNA here is from genome assembly GCA_004023965.1 of Spilogale gracilis. NCBI lineage: Eukaryota > Metazoa > Chordata > Mammalia > Carnivora > Mephitidae > Spilogale > Spilogale gracilis. The sequence continues at coordinate 58,284 of PITA01005781.1, read as the reverse complement.
TAAGGATCCTTGTGATTATGCTGGCACCCCCTCGCCTGGGTAACCTAGGATCCATATGTCTCGTTTAAGTTCAGCTGATTAGCAACCTGAATTCTCCTGGTCCTGTAACATAACAAACTCCCAAATTCTGGGGACTGGGCTGTGGACATCTTTGGCTTTGATTTTCCGCCTGTCATATCATTTTAGAACTTACTTCCTGCCATTGTGGGTCCTGTGGCTGGGATCACTGATCAGGAGTGAATTGGATGAGCACTGGGTGTTGTACACAATTAATGAGCCATTGAACACTATGTCAGACACTAATGGCATACTGCATGGTGGCTAACGGAACATAATAAAAAAAATACAGTATAAAAAAAGAAAGGAGTGAATTGGTGAAGCTTGCCTAAGCAAGATATTTTACCATTTTCTAGGATTGAAAACAAAACACGCTTAATTATGTTGTAGAACTCAGGATGGTGTCACCTAAAAACTTTAGGTGTTTCAAGTACTCTATAGCCAGAGTAGGCTGCCCTTTTATCCCCAGAGATCATCTGCCTATGGCTGTGTGGACAATATTCTCTGTAGGCTTCCAAGGAGCCTCTTTTCTCCAAATCCTTTTTCTGAACAGGTGCATACTCACAAGGTCCTTTCCATGGGCTAGATTTCTATTCCTCCAGAGGTGACCTGTTAAAATCCAGTCCTCTGCACTTGGTTTCCAGATGATTTTACACACAGCACAAAGAATGTGTCCCTCTCAGACACTGTCTTTCAATAGCAGGATGAACAAGTAGAGAGAAGTGTCTGTAGTGTAAAGTGGGCTGTTCTGAGAAATGTGGTGGATGATTCCAGGGAGCAGAGGGGTACAGGGGCATAGGAAGAGGGGCAAAGAGTGGGAGCCAAAATTGGGTGAGCTCAGAGTTCTGGAACTGGCCTTACTGGTCACCAAAGTCTCCTGCTCCCAGGTCATTCTTTCCTTTGGGCTTTCTTTATCTATTCCCTAGGCATAAGAGTGAGGTGCATTGTTCTCATGGCTTTTCTGTTCTCCCTGTTAGGGAATTCAGTTCTGAAACTAAGGTAGAATATTGTGGAGCTGTGGACTACGTGCTCGGGAAAAGCACCCATGGACAATGGGAGCACCCAACACACAGGATCCTATATAATAGTTCATGTAGAAGCTCTGTAGACAGAGCAGTATGTGAGGTACAATGGAAAGAAATAGAGTCTTGGATTTTTTCCAATGCTTTCTGGGCATGAAGATTTTCAGAGATCGTTTGACTTCTGGCTCTGTAATGAGATGTGTAATGAGGAGATACGGTGGCACATCCGAGATTTACTGGGGAGCTATTAGTATTTCTGGTACAGTTGCTATCAGTTCACTCCTCCACATCTTTCTCCCCAAAGTGAGAAATACAATTTTGAAAAATACATTGAATGTGTTCAGGGGATTGCAAATTAAAGCTCACTAGAAACACAGAAGAGTAAAGGAAACCTCACAGGGCTTCTTTTTATGATGAAAATAGCTCACTCAAATTGTGCATGCCACATACAGTATTCCAGATTCCAAGTTTAAGAACAAAATATCAAGTTCATTATCTCATACAACAGTGGTGAGAACTATGACAAAAGAAACATTACTTTTTCCTTATGTACTAATTTCACTTGATATTTTAAAATTCCAAATGGATCAAATGACCTTTTGGCCAAATAACCTATTTTTGTTGAGTCGCAGTAGTTTTGATGACAATTCTTTCACCTAATATCTCAGTCAATTTGTTTTCCATATTAACCCCCTGGATTAGAGCTCACAATGGTTGAAGATGTCATAGTTGCCATTGGCCTAGTTACCAGATTGAAGATGGAGCCATGGAATGGGCATGGCCATGATTGATGCTTCTAAAGATGTGAAACAAAAGAAAAGACACCAAAGGGCTTAGCATCTGTCAGTCTTCCGGATTTTTATCTTACTTCTTCTACCCTTGTTTTCCCTTTGCTTTATTTCATTGCTATTACAAATACACACTATTTGACTTTATTCATATCAAGTTCTAGACCAAGCCAGACTAAGCTATGTTGACAAGAATGTGTGTGCCGGGTAACTGTGAAGGGTGATGGGAAGATCTTACATCTTGTTTTATGGGGTGGTCACATTTGTCAAATTTCATCAAAATGGACCCTTTTATATGTATTTAATTGTACATAAATATGTCTCAAAAACTGGGTTAATTTAGTGCTTTATGATAAACAGAATGTAATGAAGGAAAGAGCCAACCACACATTCTTCCCTTTTTCCCACCTCTTACCTTCTTCATTGAAATTGAAAAGTCTACCATCTTGGACCAAGTCTGGCATGTCAAGGATTCCCAGATGGAGTGCAATTTCCAGAAGATGCTGGAAGCTTCCTGGGAAGAATAATGAAGAAGATTATAGAGTTTGTAGTTGGTCATTGGATGACGATTTTTGAAGCAAGAGGAAGGACCCAGGTAATTGTTGATCTTTGCTGGATTGTCTTGAGTGAGAAACTCATCCTACTGCGTGCTTACCCTAACGGAAGGCAGAGTTCAGTTCTGTCAAGATTAACTGGCTAGGGACAAAAAGGGTCCTTTTGGAGGGTGAGGCCTGTGTGTTCCCAGGGAATATGTCACACATTCTTAAAGACACAATAACCAAACCTTAGCAGAAGTTGCATCATAGCCAAGATTCTTTGCGTTCGCTCATTTTTCTTTGTCAGAAGGAAATAGTATTTGGAGTCCCAGCTATCTGACTGAATGGTAATCAGGATCAAAAGTTATTTCCCTACTATGGCAATCATCGCCCTTCTAAGTTCCTGGGGAGGACACAGTAATAATCATACATCGCTTCGTCACCAGAACCAACAACGAGATGTGACCCAATATCAGGCCACGTTTGTGGAGCAGGTTGGCATTGGTGAACACAGCTTCGATCTGCAGGGAAGTGGATTTCCTAATATTAGCTGCAGAACTGGACATTAGCTCTCTCTACAGTGCTGGCCCCACCGTCCTCCACCACAGGGTCAAGGGCTTCTGCGGCCAAACTTCCCTTGAGACACAGAGAAAGTAGGCGTGTTCTCTGAAGTCATGTTCCCACCCAAGAGGGAAAGAGGAGGAAGAGGAAAATCATTCCCAGTGTTCTTCCAAAGTCCTGGTTGACAATCCATTTCCTTTCCCCGGGTGAGAACAGGCGTGCTATGTTAATGTAACTATGTGTATTGATTGAGTCTTTTCTGCAGTCCTGTTTTTTGACATCTGGGCCTTGCTAACAATGGGGAGGCCAATCCTCCCAGAGTTGGCCACTTCCCACAAATAAACTACTCCCTCACCTCCCCCAGTACAACTTTCTAATACAAACCAACCAAACCCTGGAGCCCACCCTCCAACTTCCTCTATGGGCCTCTCATGTTGGACCATATCTCCCTGTCCTAATCACCTAGAGCCAGCTATCTGACAATCAGAGATGGCACCTATGCCCCAAAGCCCTGAAATTATTTAAACAAACCAATCCTGAGCCTGCTTATCCTGCCTCTCTTCTTCCTTCACAAAGAGACTACAAGCAAGGGTCTTGCTCAACATTCCTCTCTCCATCTGCCTTGTGACTGGCCCTGGGGCTTCCCCCTGTGGCCTGCCCTCCCCCATGGCATGGTGTGTCCCCTCCTCTTGGGAACTGTAGCAAAGCATCATTTCAATGGCAACTGTCTCCTGAACCATTGGACTTACCGTACCTCAGTTAAGAATAAAACCTGTATTTGAGAATCAGTTTTTTCCACTGGATGGTAGGGAGGAAGCACCCGTCAGAAGAACATTATTTATGGCCTCCGATTGTCCATGCAGGGGTTGATTTCACCTCTGGAAGCCATTCCTGTCTTCCTGTTGCAAATTCTGTTCTACTAACTAAACCTGGTTCCATCACCTTGGTGTAACTGGGAAGCAGAGTCATGGGACATTTGAGGCTCTGGCGTCAGAGCAGACTTGGGTCTCATCCCAGCACATCCTGTCACCGTGAGCTGGGTCGAGTAACTCTCCTCCGCTCTGCCTGACTCCTCCAGGAAAAAATGGCTTGCTGGGAGGACTTCCTCCCAGGGTTATTCGGCATAGACATGCTCAGTCAGTGTGCTCCTCCCAAAACAAATTAGTCCCATGTAAGGGAAGCAGTATTTGGCAGAATTAGTTGGACTCTTCTAGCAACCATGTCCCTGTTCCTGCTTCTATCAGCCCCCCTACCCCCAGAACTCCTTGGTCCTTTTGCCTTCCTTGTGTGTAGGTCCTTCTGTGGACTGGGGCTTTGAGCGCCTCACCTCTGGGTCTTGGCATAACCTAGCAACATCCAGTATCCTCTTCGTGTCCTGTGCCCGGCTGTTGGACCACAGACTCGGACCTGGCTGCTGATTATTTATTTTCAGGACTGACCTTGTGCGCCCTCAGGTTGGATTTCTATTCTCGTCTGTTCAGCAAGCTATTAGTTGTTTCTAAGGAAGAGGGGCAGGTGTCTGACCTTCACCGCAAACTCGCCCTGTCTGCTCCTGACCCGTGTCCTCCAGTGTTCTCTGTGGCCACCTCCTTCTTGCTCAGCTGCTCTCCTAGACTGTTGCTGCCTCTGCCTGTCACTGTCTTTCCTCAGCCACTAAGTGGACCAGTCTTAAAAACAACAGCACCTCTTCCCTGCCCTCCCCCCACACACACTGCCTCTCTCATTCCCTTCCTGGACAGCATGCTGAAAATACATGTCCATGCCGGTGTGGTGGGGGTGGTGGTGGGGAGTGGGCTCTTTTGTCCCCCTCCCTCCCTCCTAGTTCCCATTGGCAGGACTCTCCATCCACCACTAGTTCCAGTTCTGCTAAAAATACTCAGTGTGACCTTGGGCCAGGTCCTTCTCTGCTCACATCAGAGGCTCTGTGAAGTGAGGGGATATGGGATTAGTAAATCTTCAGGGCCCCATTCAGTCCCCATTGTCAAACACAGATGAATAAGGTAAGAATCTGTTACTGTCGTTAACCTCGTACCTAGCATTTGTTGTGATATCTGCTTAGATTACACTTTTATTTTTTCATGTTTTAAAAAATGATTTTATTTATTGGACAGAGAGAAACACAGCGAGAGAGGGAACACAAGCAGGGGGAGTGAGAGAGGGAGAAGCAGGCTTCCCGCTGAGCAGCGATCCTGATGCGGGGCTCGATCCTGGGACTCCGGGATCATGACCTGAGCTGAAGGCAGATGCTTAATGACTGAGCTGCCCAGGCGCCCCAGATTACACTTTTAAAATAAGGAGTAACTCTGGAGAGAATTGTCAGAAAGAAAAGGGATCAAAAGGAGAGTTAATCATTTCTTGTCGTGGAACATGACATTCTCATACAGGGCTGCCATGTTAGTAGGTGCCTAATGCTATGTCACCCGGTGCACTTGTGCGCCTGGGAGACTGAAATCCGTACTCACTTTGCGATTTGAGGCAAATGAGAAAATGACATTTATTGATCTATTGACCTGTTCTCTCTGGATATGAAGCAATAAAAAGAAAGCGAAAATGGAATATATTGTCCTAGAGAAGAAATAAGAGAAAGATGGGCTGTCTTATTATTCTCACCTTGAGTTGAAAATGATTCCATATTTTTCTAATCCAGCTTATATATGAAGCAATATTGCTGATGATGAATCACCAGAAAATCAACCAACTATGGTTCTTAGTAATAATCACATATCAAACTTGGGTTTAGGAATCACAGACTGGAAAAATACATTATTTCCTATAGGACATGGACCTGTGAGGATTTCAGGTTCACCAGGAGAACAAATGTAATAGTGTTTATTTTCTCTCCCCTCTTCCCCACCTCCTTCCTAGAGGGCTCACAGAGCCCGGAGACCTAGAGTAAGCATAGGAGACCTTTCCTGGAGATAGTATGCCTCACAGTCAGCCGAGCTGGGAAGCCCTCCCTGCGACAGACTTGAGAAATGCTCAATTGTATATACCATGTTCACTGCGTCTTGCGATTTGATCAGTCTGGTCAGTCACCCACACGAGGTGAAAGTTTGTCTTTTGGGGGGATTGTTGATTTAAGCTTTTAAAAAACAAGATTAGACCTGAATGTGGAATCACATGGCTTTAAAAAAAGTCAAGTGAGCAGGGAGAGCACAGCATGCGTGAAGTTCTGCCCGCAGTTTCCTTGGCCAGCTCCCACTCCTGTCCAGTTGATGTTCTGCGGAGTGCGATTTGAGAACACAGCGAATGCTCCCTCCACCCATCCCCAGATATCTTCCACCCGCCTTGCCGCACCGTTCGGAGCTCTTTGCTGAGCTGGAATGGTCGCATATGAAGAGGTGATCATTTGTTAACATGACTTAAACTGTTTCATTCATGCAACTTTCACTTCCGGGTTTTACTCAATCTGTTTCTTCAGTCAAGAATGACATTCCTGTCCTATTTGTCCATCCCTCAAATTTTAATTCAAACCTTTCCAGACACCCCTTCTCGCCACCATGGTGATGAATCCTGTCTGCTTCCTGGAAAGATGGCTGATATCCCAGCGAGCCTGACCTGTGTTCCCGTTGCCTCTATAGTGCCCATTACAGGGACAGTCAAACGCGGTGCAAGCTCAACACATGTCCTTGAACTGGATGTAGTTAAGACAAAGAGATTTACTACCCCTCTGGGGTACTGGCTACCAGGACAAAGTACTCCTGCAATGCAGCCATGAGCTGAGTCGACTATAAATTGCCTACAGGGAAAATGTTGAGAAATAAAGATGATATTATGCAGAATAAACTTGGAAGCGAACAATCAAAGCTGAAATACAACATGTTGGGGGAGAGTGCGTTGTTCACTGTGTAAAGGGTTCATGTGGGATTATTGTGGAGATTGCATTTTCTATCCCAGCAGCCACCCAAATGGCTCCCACCTCCTTTGGATTGCTTGGCCTCAAAGAAAAAAACCATGACAGAATTTTAACTTCCAGCCTACCCATTTTCTGCATCCACGCAGAAGTAGGTCACCTCCTACACTCCCAGTCCTCTTTTCCAGGCAACTGTGGAACCAGCAAAACAAGATCCTTCTTTAAAGAAACCACAGTGTGGTTGGTGATTAAGTTATATCATAGCTTTTTCCTCTATTGACAACAACAAATACTGAATAAACGGTCCATCCATTACTTCACAAATGTTTTCGTTTTAAAGATTTTATTTATCTGGAAGAGAGACAGCGCACACTGACGCACATATGCAAACACATGTGAGCAGTGGAGAAGGGCAGAGGAAGAGAAAGCAGACCCCTCCTCTGAAGGGAGCAGGAGCCCAACTCCAGACTCTAACCCAGGACCCCAGGATCATGTCCTGAGCCAAAGGCAGATGTTTAACCGACTGAGCCACCCAGGGACCTCCAGAATTCTTCCAATAATCTACTTGTTAACAATTACAAACAGGGACAAATGCCTTTGCAAAAAGCAGTCATAAGATCCTGACCCAGCCTCTGTTGATGAAATCACTTTCTAACTGCTGTTTCTTCTCTGACCTATGACGTTCACTCCCATTCCCTCTTCCCTGAAGGAACAAAACCCTTTGTCTACTCAGACAAAGGGAGCACACCATGGTTGTCTTGCCATAACGTAAGGAATTGGTTAATCATTTCATTTATTTTCCCACCTTCCTGGGGATGAACAGTTCAGTTTGGGCATTTGTTGATTGCTCCCATATCTGTTGGGATTTATCAGTCCTCATCGTATTTCTGCAGGGAACGGCATCGTTCACTCCAAGGTTCAGGGAAATTGAGTGACTCTTCAAAGTCTATAAACAGAAGGAGTAGGAGTCCAACCCGACGTCTAACTTTAAATGAAATAACTGTGCCATTTTCAATGCTGATCATTACGATAGAGAAAGGTAAGCCCACAGTCCCCTCCTCCACTCGGACCTTTAACTGCTTCCCATTACAGCCACAGCGACTTTTCCCTCCTCCATCCTGCAAACTTCCCACTTGTTTCCTTTTTCCATGCTATCAGTAGGTGTCCCAAATTAGCCCTGGGAGGACAGGCAGGTGGAAGAGAAAGAATAGGAGAAGGGGGAGGACTGTGAACAGTTCCACCAACGCCCTTCTCACGAGGAGACAACGTGTCCTGCACATCGCTCGCCTTCCTACACTTTTTCTTTTTCTATCCCCACTCATGACTAATTCTCCACACGGGCTCCCCATTAATTCATGTGGTAAGCCACAGAGCAGATACCAAAGTGCTAGAGAACTGATGGCATTTCTGTTGAATCAGATTGTCACATGCTGTAATTACTATGAAGGTCGTTATGTGATTTACAGCTGCCTGCAGAAGAAAGAAAACCTCAATAGCATGGTTTTCCCATTCTTCTTCACTTGGATGCTGGCAAATCGATTCAAGCACAGTCTACTTTCAAAATGGGAAAAATATGCCCAGACATAAACGTTTCATATTAATCATGTCGGAACTGGACCCTTTTTCTGGATACATAAATGTTTGCTAAGGGTTTCACCCAAAAGGTTTCTAATTTCCTCTAAATTTTATTTCAAGTCCCCAAGTGTGGGATTTTATTCCTAGTTAATAGATAGGGAAAGACGAGGTGAAGAAGGAAAGCATCTAAATGATTGTTTCTCTGGTAAAAGCCATCCCCTCAAGTCAAAAGGAAAACTCTTGAAAATTGCAGTGGCAATACTTCCAAGTCTGCTTGCTGGTGCCTTTTTACTTGTGCCCCATGTCTGACTGCTGCAGGGAATGTCTTGTGGGGAGACCTCCCCTTGGGGCTGCTGCTGTTGTCACATACAGACAGACAGCTTCATCGTGTGTTATGGGTTGTGGTCCCTCCAAATTTGTGTGTTGAAGCCAGAATATGACCTTATTTGGAGATGAGGTCTTTCTCTCATTGGGAGATGGGTCATCACTTTGAAGTGAGGTCATTAGGGTGGGCTCTCGTCCAGTACTCCTGTGGGGAAATTTGGACACAGAGCTACACCGGAGAATCCTTTGTGAACACGAAGTTCTACAAGCCAAGAAGAGAGGCCTGGAACGGATCGTACGCTCACAGCCCTCAGAAGGAACTGGCCTTGCCGACACGTGGATTTCAGACTTCTGGCCTTCAGATCCAACACAATAAATGTCTGTTGTTGATGCCCCCAGTCTGCGGGACTTTGTCATGGTGCCTGAGCAAACAAATACACTGTGTACTTTCATGTCCATGGTCCCTGTAGACCTGTGAGTAATTAACAATGAGCCAACTGAAGCTCTGGGTCCTCATTGGTTTGACAGCACGTTTTCCAGAAGAAAAGAAATACCCTCCTAGGAAGCGTATTTATCACTAACGAGATGATTATGATCATATTAAGTAGCATTTCTTTGAGTGCTTATAGGTATCAGGCATTGTTCTAAATTCACTAATTTAATCCTTACTGTAATCCTATGAAGGAAGTATATGATCATTCCCATTTTACAGATGAGAAAACTGAGGCACAAATGGTGAAAAATTTGCCCAATTTCACATAAATATGGCAGAACTGAGTTTGTCCTCGTGCTTATAAGGAAGTTAGAGGAGGCAAAGAAATGGCCCCCATTGGGTAGTGAGGACCTGTGTCTTCTGATTGGATGTCACTTCCTTTACACATCACATCAGAGAATCATAATCCTTGTACATACAATCTTCATAATGAAGAAGTTATATATGTGTCTGATAATTGGTAGTAGCCTTGGGGGGTGGGGGGGTGTGATATATACACTTTACACCATACCCCAAAGTGAATTCCTAATGACTTAGAGTGTTTAATGTAAAGCATTAAAACCATGAAGGACAAAGGAAAAAAACAATGGAGAACATATATTTGTTCTCAGGATAGGAAGAACTTTTTGACAGTAAAAGCAAAGAAAGAAACCATAAGAAAAGAAGATTGATAGATCCAAATATAGGTCAATTGCACACCAATGAATACATAAAACACATGGAAATAAGCACAATGCAAAATCTGCTTAGAATATATATCATGACTATTGGGGGAAACATTAAAATCTCCAGTCCATCCTAAGAAATATTCTCCACAACCATACAGAATAAAGAGAACAGGTTCATTATTGAATTCTCAAGGGAACAGACTGCGGCATACAGCACAGAGAATATGCTAATGAGATTACAGAGACAGAAAGGAAGGCCACCTTTTATATAACCTAATGGGTAAAACCCGTCAGTCCCAGGTTCTCAGGATTCACGGTCATGGGTTCTCTAGGAGGAGGCCCTGAAAACACCATTTGTTAAACATTCACCTGGTCATTGGGGTAGCATCTGTGTCTTTATGTGACAGAAAGAAAACTTCCCTTTGTACTCCAGGAGGCCTAGAGCCCAGAGGCCTGGGTAATGTCCCCAGGTGACTGGTTTAGAGGCACTGTTTTCCTTGATATGTGCATTGCAAAAAAGAGGGCTTCAAGCTGGCAAGAGGCTTATTTATCATCTAAAAAAATTTATGTACACATCAGAGGAATAGAGGAAGGAAGTTATTTTACTTCCAAGGCAAGGCTCTGAAAAAAGTGATGGGGAAAATCTTTTCCTTTTTAGCAACAGGGAAAATTCAAGGTTGTGTTTGTGTTTTGTTTTTTGCCTTGACAAAGACAGTGATAACATCCATGGAGAGAGAGCTCTTAAAATCAACCAGAAAAAGATAAGCATACCAATAGAAAAATGGGCAGATGATTTGCAGATTCATGAAAAGAGAAATTTAAATGGTCTTTCAGTATATGAAAATGGACTCATGTCACTAATTACCAAAGAAATACAAATTATAGGATGATTGGGTGGCTCACTTGGTTGAGCATCTGCCTTTGGCTCAGGTCACATCCCCTGGTCTTGGGATAGAGCCCTGCCTCTCGCTCCTTGCTCAGCGGGGAGTCTGCTTCTCCTTCAGCTGCTCCCCCTGCTTGGACTCTCTCTCTCTCTCTCTCTATTAAATAATCTTTAAAAAAGAAATACATAAAAATTAAAAAAGAAATGCAATTATAATAAGAGTTCATATTTGACAAAAATCTGGCAATTTGACAAAAATTGGGGGGCTAGAAATAGATAATACTTAACAGTGACCTGAGTGTAAGCAAGTAGGGTGCTTTTATAGTCCTTCTGGTAGGGACATACATTAGCACAACTGTTCCAGGGGACAGTTTAGCAGTGGATGTGAAATGCCTTATAAATGTCCAGAATTTGTTTTCAGTGGCTCATTCACAAAAAGCATCAGAGATGTCCATAAATATTTATGTCAGAATGTATTGAAAAATAAGTGAAATTTCAATAACAGAATTAGTGCTCTTTCAGTATATTCATATGATATAATACAGTGAGGATGTTTAATTTTCATAAAACATTTAATGACAAGAAAACATTTATGATGCAAGGTTGGTTGAAAAGAGCCTGAGGAGAAGAAAATCCTTGAATCTATTAGCAAGTGCTACCTCTAAGTAATGGGAGTCCTACTATTTTCCTCTCCTTATGTTTCCTTCCAATAAATACAAATTTATAATTGGAAAAAAGCCCACATTTTTAGAAAGGGTTGTTTATACAGTGACAGTAACACAAAAAGATTGAGCTCGCTGACATCTGCTGTTCACTCCAAACTTCTGTAAAATGCAGGCTCAGGTAGATGTCTTTGCAACATTTTTATGCAGGTAACCTTCCCACAGAGCTGGGAATGACAACTCCAGACTCTGGTGACCTCTCTTCTTTCATATTCTTTTTTTTTTTCTTTTAAGATTTTAGTTATTTATTTGACCGAGAGATCACAAGCAGGCAGAGAGGCAGGCAGAGAAAGAGAGGAGGAAGCAGGCTCCCTGCTGACATGGGCCTCCATCCCAGGATCCCCAGGTCATGACCTGAGCCGAAGGCAGAGGCTTTAACCCACTGAGCCACCCAGGTGCCCTCTTCTTTCATATTCTTGGGGCAATCCATGTGTGAACTGTCCACTTTGTCTCAATACTACCTTGTGTCAAAATAAAAATCACAGCTGATCCAAAAATTACTGGATCCATCCCAGAGTGCTGTAGCTAGGATAAGAGAGCCCAAAGAGGCTGAGGAAGTCAGCATTCATTTCTCTATTTGGCTTCTTTTTTTTTTAAGATTTTATTTATTTGTTTGACAGAGAGAGAGATCACAGGTAGGCAGAGAGAGAGGAGGAAGCAGGCTCCCTACTGAGCAGAGAGGCAGATGCGGGCCTGGATCCCAGGACCCTGAGATCATGACCTGAGCCGAAGGCAGAGGCTTTAACCCACTGAGCCACCCAGGCGCCCCCCTGTTTGGCTTTTTTTAAGATGCTAGGGCACAGTGAGGTACTCAGGTTATTTCAAGGTAGCAGTCCAGGGGTCAGCTCCGCAGAAGGACAATGGCAAGTAAGAAACACAATGGACACCAGATAGACCTCTGTCATTTAGAAGGCAATTTGGTGACCAGCTTATCTAGAAGTGTCTTCAGTGATCATCAGCCTCCACTCAGAACTTTCATACTTGACATTTCTGTGACTCAGCCTCTCCATTTCTAGTCATTCTTCCCAACTATCCTTTCCCTGATCATTTCTACTAATCATCTTTTCTTCTGCTCTTTGCCTCGCACTGTCTTTCTAGGTTTCATTAGCATTTGTCTGCCCCACTAACAGTTATGTTCTTTCTTTTTAATTTAATTTAATTTTTAAAGATTTTATTATTTATTTATTTAAAGTGGGGAAAGGGCAGAGAGAGAATCTCAAGCAGATGTTGCACTGAGTGTGGAGCCCAACATGGGGCTCTGTCTCATGACCCTGAGATCATGAACTGAGCCAAAACCAAGAGTTGGACATTTAACCAACTTAGCCACCTAGGTGCCCCTGGTTATGTTCTTTCCGTAGAACATTTGACTTCCTCTTCACCCACCCTCAAAAGATCTGATTGATTCAGAAAGTTGCCAGATGTGGCAAATCCACCTTTTTAGGGCAATAGGGTTTTTGGTATGCTGAATGTTGACCAACGCATAGGAGATTCTGCAGAAAGGAGCTGAGGCCCACAAGTAGTGAAGTTCTCCAAAGAGGGCAATATGAGGTGCAGAGTCCTTGTTTGACCTTTCTAATACCATAGCCAACCTTTTCTCAGCATACATTCCCAAAGGTGCTCCAAACAAGCCACCGCCCCATTCACTTGTATTCCTTTTCTCGCCCATTGAATTGTATCAGAAATGCAAAGCCGAGAGGGATGAACTGGCTCGTCTTGTTGACCAGTAAGAGTAGCATACTTGCAAAATTTGACAACTCAGATACTACTGGGAGTGTATTGAATCAGCTTGGTTGGGCCAAGGTATGCAGATATTTTGGGATAGATGTTGCTAAGAAGACTTTTTTTTTTTTTCCAGATGAGATTAACATTGAGATCAGTAGACTTTCAGTAGACTCTTCACCATAATATTGGTAAGGCTCATCCAATCAGTTGGAGGACTTAAGAGACACAGATTGAGGTCCTTCAAAGAACAGGAGATTCTGCCATCAGATAGATTCCTTTTGGACTCAAGTTATGACATCTATTCTTCTCTGAGTAGATACCAGCTTGCCCTGCAGAATTTGAACTTACTAGCCTGCATGATCATGTGAGCCAGTACCCTAAAATAAGTCTCTCTCTAAATATATGTGTATATATTTATATAATTAATGTATAATAATATATAATATGCAATTATATATTAAATAATCATTTATATATAATTAATATAATTCATATACATACATCAATTACATATATTCTGTTTCTCTGAAGAACCCTGACCACCATAATTGATAACAAATTATTTGAGACTTTCTACTTTTTAGACTCCATGATTATGAATCAATGAATTGATAACTTTTCCCAAAATTATCTAGTTTGTTAGAATCAGAATGAGATCTCCGGACTCCCAGCTCAGAGTTCTTTCTCATGCATCATAATCAAATAAATCAGTAATTCCACTTATAGTCCAGCTCTGTACTATCCATTATTGAACTGTGAGCTAAGACTATCATGTGAGCAGGTCACTATCTTTAGGGTCTTAAAATCTGAAGTGACAAGGCAGGCAGACACAAGGGAAATAATTAGGGAAGGACAAAATCATGTTCTAAAAGCAAAAGCTATGCTTCCCAATTCAGGAGATGTAAATCACATGTGGCTATTTAAAATTAAGGTATTAAAGTTACATAACATTAAAAGTTTAGTGCTTTAGTTTCATTAATCAGTCACATCTCAAGTGTTCAATGGCCTCATGTAGCTAGGAACTGCCATGCTGGGCTGCACAGATAAAGAACATTTCCATCACCTCAGATAGTTCTGTTGGACTGCCCTGGGCTGGAAACTAGAAATCCAGTGTGAATTCAGAGACCAAAGAAACCAAACCAAACCATAGTAAAGGTGTCTGAGGCACAGGCCTCCATACTTCTTAAATTTCTATCAAAATTCGGCATCACTTTCCGAATTAAGTGCAAAATCCTCATCAGGGTAAAAGAAGCCCATAAAAATCTCATCCCCTTCCAAGGAGACTCCACAGCCACACTGCCTTTTCCTGGATGGAAAGGGATCTCAGGGCTAACTTTTACTGTCTTCCTAAAGGCCCGAGGAGGTGGTTGGTTAAATGTGATGGATAGAAAACATGTATTTGTCTCCTATCCCTCCTGAACTCCCGCAAAGTTGACAGTAAAGGAGTTTTTAAAACATGAATGACTGAAAGAATAAACCAAAGGCATACACAGACAAGGGAAAAGGGCCAATGTAGTTAGCCCTTTTAGAAGATGGGAGAGTGCTGGACACGTGGTTAGCTGTGATGGACAACTGAGTTAGCAATTGGTTAGCAAAGACGAAACCTCAGGCTATTGGAGGCAGCATCTGGAGGCCAACATGAAGCAAGCTGGTGGCAGATCCAACACCTTGGACAAGTCCAGCACGGACTTTGAGATAAGTACTAGATAAGCACAAAGGCATGAGTGCTTAATGACTAACATCTTCGTCTTCGGAAGGAACATTCCCCAGATGCCTATCCCTGCTCTTTAAAAAAAGGCTAATATCTCCCTCATACCAGAGAGCTTTTAAGTAAACCAAGACATTTTTGTAAGAGGGGTAACTGTTCCTCGTTAATGCAGAAACAACAGCATGGTCCCATGACAGTGTCCTGAACACTGTGTTGACACCAGAGTCATAGAAGAAATATAAGATGATGTTCTCGTTCTCGAAGAGCTTTCAACCAAGAACAACTAATATGTAATGACGCAGCATTCAACCAATTATACCAATCATTTATGAACTCCATTGGGTATGCAAGCCCAGTGAATTTTGGAGACATTTAGAAACAAACAAAAACCCTGGAACTCAAGTGGCCAAGGAAAGTTTGGAAAAAAGAGTGATCAAATTTTGAAGACTGTAAGATTTGAACAAAACAGTCATTTCTATTAATTATTTCTAAGACATCAGAATTCTTTAGTGGAACTCAACAGGTGTTGTTGACTTGCTCAAGTGGTCAAAATGAGTCGGGAGGACTGAATTATTAATGACTGAAAGCCAGCTTCAAATATGGCATGCCATTTGGGGGATTTTAGAAATCAATACGATCTTAACATTTGCGATATTTTCTTTGTTGTGGAGAATTATTTTGCTTTGAAGGTTGTCAGTACCTCTTTTCTACAAAACCACCAGAACTAAATGTGGCAGTTCAACCAGGGTGAGATGAGGAATTAAAATGGAATGACTTGAGCTCAGAGGGACCCCGGGAGGTGTGTTAGCACAGAAAACTGGAGCAAATTCTAACCACTAAAGACCGATCACCTTACCTGTGAATTCAATTTCTAGATAAATACCTTAATGCCAGTCTTACGTCATGACAAAATATGTCTGGAATTTTTTCTTTATAATTTTTTGTCTCTTTGGGGTTGTTTATTGCTTTTTAAAATACTTAATATTATTTTTTCAGTGTTCCAAGATTCATTGTTCGCTTCTTTTAATTATGGAAAAAAACCCAAGAAAACACTATGCTTACCAATTAACCATGTTAGCCATCTCTAGGTATACAGTTCAGTAGTGTTAAGTACATTCACATTGTGCAACAGGTTGCCAAAACTTTTTTATTTTGCCAAACCAAAACTCTATATCCATGAAGTAACAGCTTCCCATTCCCCCTTTCCCCAGCCCCCAGAAATCACCACTCTACTTTCAGTAGACTAATTTAGATACCTCATAGAAGTGCAATCATCAAGTATTTGTATGAGTGTAAGGTGATATCTCATGGTGGTTTCCATTTGCATCTCTTTAAGGATTCATGATGTTGAGCATCTTTACATGTTCGTTGGCCATTGGCATATTCATCTTTGGAGAAATCTGTGTTAAGCTCCTTTACCCATTTTTAAAATCGGGTCCTTGTTCTTTCCTGTTGTTGAATTATAGCTCTTTATACATTATGGATGTTAACTCCTTATTAGATACATGATTTGCAAATATTTTCTCCCATTCCAGAGATTACCTTTTCACGCTGTTAATTGTGTCCTTTAAGGTACAGAAGTTTTAAATTTGATATAATTGAAAAAAAGAACATTTCCATCACCTCAGACAGTTCTATTGCACTGGGCTGGAAACTAGAAATCCAATGTGAATTCAGAGACCACAGAAACCAAACCACACCATAGTAAAGGTGTCTGAGGCACAGGCCTCCTCCATCCTTAAAGATTTTTAAATTTGATATAAAAACAGAAGTTTTTTTCTGTTTTTAAGATTTTATTTATTTATTTATTTGATAGAAATACAGCGAGAGAGGGAACACAAGCAGGGGGAGTAAGAGAGGAAGAAGCAGGCTTCCTGCCAAGCAGGGAGCCCAATGCAGGGCTGGACCCGGGGCTCCAGGACCATGACCTGAGCCAAAGGCAGACACTTAACCAACTGAGCCACCCAGGTGCCCCCAAACAGAAGTTTTTTAATTTGATATAATTTGCCTGTTTTTGCTTGTGTTGTCTGTGTTTTTGGTATCATAGCCAAAAAATCTGGGCTAAATCAAATGGCATGAAGACTTACCCCTCTGTTTTCTTTTAAGACTTTTATAGTTTTACCTCTAACACTAAGGTCTCTAATGTAGTTTGAGTTAATTTTTGTATATGGTGTAAGGATCCAGTTTTATTCTTCTGCATGTAGATTTCCAATATTCCCAGCACCATCTGTAGAAGAGACTCTCCATTTTTCATGGAGTGGTCTAGGCATCTTTGTTTAAGTTCATTTGACCATATACATGAAAGGTGGGTTTTTTTTCATGTTCCTAACATGCTGAGAATTATTTTTGAGATCGCCTAATGGCAAGGACCAAAGAATTTTTTTTTTAGAATTATGCAGTTGTTCAATGGATGCCATTTTCAGTGGCAGTTTTCTTTCTTTCTTTCTTTCTTTCTTTCTTTCTTTCTTTCTTTCTTTCTTTCTTTCTTTCTAATCTTACAGAAATATAAAAGACACATCAAGATGAATTACACCATTTAAAAGTTCATTCAAATAGAAATGTAATTCTCTTTAATCAGACTCAATACAAAATTGGTTTCCATAGATGGCAAATCATGAGTGATCATTTGTCTTACTGCATGAATTACTTAAATTCCTTTTAAATATCAAAGGTATAGGAAACGTTGTTGAATTTATACTACATTCTAGGGACATTTAATAAAGCAGTGACAATATGGGTTTTTTTCTTCAAATAGTGAGGGTATATTTGGCTTATGTTTCTGTGAAGAAAGACCTTGTCTTTTAAAAAAAATTGTCAAGCTTATAGCATTTGAAATAAAGAAGAGGACATAAATAAAGAAGACATAAAAAAAGAAGAGAACCTCAAATGATCAGCAACTCTTGTACTGGTTAGGATTATATTTGACTGCACAGGATAGTACAAAATAATTGTGGCTTAAACCAGATGAAATTTACTTTTCTCTTACATAAAGGAAGTCCAGAAATAGGCAACCTAGAGGGGCATCTGAGTGATCTAGTAGGTTAAGCATCTGACTTTGGCTCAGGTCATGATTCCAGGGGTCCTGCGATCAAGCCCTGCGTGGGGCTCCCTGCTCAGTGGAGAGTTTGCTTGTCCCTCCGCACCTTTCTCTATCTCTTCCCCTACTAGTGCTCTCTCTGTCTCTCCTAAATAAATAAATAAATAAATAAATAAATAAATAAATAAATACGATCTTAAAAAAAAAAAAAAGAAAGAAATAGGTATCCTAGAAATGACATTTTATCTGCACAGGGCTGGGAGTATAGACTTCTCTTGGTGTTCACCATCTACCTTCCAATAAAGCAATGAAGGAAGGGAGAGCCAAGACCCTTCCCTACACACTGTTACTCTTTACATCCTTTTGGCCAGAGTTTAGTCAATCTAATCCTGTGTAATTAAACAGTAGTGAGTGTCGGCAGTTAGAAAAGGTTTCAACAACATGATAAATCCTTGATGTTTTACTCCACAAATGCTGATGAGTATAGGTAAGTTAATAAAACCTCTTTTAGTCTTTTTGAGGCTGGGTCACTCTTCCCTTCACTGTTAAGTATAAAGAATTCTATCCTCTTATACCTGTCAAGTACAGGGAACTTCTTTTCCCGCTAATCACAAGACAATTCTTAGACTAATTCTTAAGTCAAACTTATATACTGAATGGACTAATGAAAAGTTTATCTTAAAATCCATTTCTGAAGACTCTTACACTACAACACCTGGATATGTGGAAGACAGCAAATGTAGCCATTCTCTAGCTGTCCACCGATTCTATTGCTACGGAGGACAGAGATGACCCACATTAGGAGATAATCAATCATCTCTTTTATACCCACAAGTGGCCTGTCTCTTGCTAAAGTCCAAACCATGACAATAATAATGAAGTCTCTTCTCATGGTACATCTCATGGTACGTCCTCAATGATACAGCCCAGGATTTTCAAAACAACACAAATCTCAGCGTGTTCTCCTATTTAAAACCTGTCAATGTATCCCAGCGCTCTCAGGGATAAAGGTTTATATATGACAGTCGAGGCCACATTCTTTCTCTACATTGCACACCCTTTCTACTGGCCTGACCTTAACGTCCACCGACGGTCCTTCCCTGCACTCACATTCATCCTTAGTCTGTTCCTGTCCTTATATTGTCCCTGGTCCAGCCCTGTCCCTATACCCATCCTTTCCCCCACTCCATAGAACTACTTGCAATTCCTTAAAATCACTCTGCTGGACCTTGGCATATGTTGGTCCCTCAACCCTATCCCTTTCCTACCCCTTGGCTGAATAAACGCCACCTTGTCACAGATCTTTTGGTCTTGAACTCACTGGGATACTTAAGGAAATCACACCAATTGCTTGTACGGGAGGGCAATGGTACCTTCCCCAAACTGCTGACCCAGAATAAGTCAATAGGACTTCCTGGATCTGGCATAGGATACTGTGGCCTCTTCATCATTCTGGTAAATTCCCCAGCCAAAGCAGGGGATAAGGACCAAAGACTGTGCTCTGGAATACTGGGGACCATGTACCCAAGCAGTGGCGGGCAGGAGCAAGGTGGGTGCGGAAGAAGGGTCCCGTGGCCGGTGGCGTGTGGCTGAGAGCTTTATGATACTTCACTTGCAATTCCAAAGTCAAAACTGATCTGAAAACTTAAAAAATTTTTTTCACATTTCATTGGGCAACACAGTCTAACCTGAAATAGTATCAGACTACTTTCATCTTCATCCCACTTAGTGCAAATATTCATGCATTTTACAGAAGATGTGTTAATGTATTTGATTTCTAGGTTCTGCCGCAGATCCTGTTGGGGTATTGTACAATATAAAACCCCCAGAATAAGAAGCTTGTTTATAGCCTCAAAGGCTTTAGCTAAGGGAGTGTCAAACTGTGTTTCATTTCTGCCCAGTGAAGACCGTACTAGCCCCCGGTCTCGTGTCTGTATCTGAGAGAAGTACATGTATGCCTTTCAAAGGAAGCAAAAGGAAGGGAACTGGCCTGGTGGGAATAAAAAGTAAGAAACTTGATGGGAGGGTTCACACCCACCCCTCACTCTGTGACCTGATATCTGTGCTCCCCTGGGTATACTTTTATCTTTCTTCCCTCGGAGCGAATTTACTGGCCGGAGTGATATGGTGATTGGTGAACTTTATTTCCTGAGGTCCTGGGTGTCTCAGTCCCTAGGGATCAACCATCAGCTCCAGTTCATTCATCCTTTGTCATGTCCCCATGCCCTGTGCCTGGCTTCCTGCAGCGTGTGCTCAGGCAGGAGCAGGTAGACAGGTGGGTCTGCAACTCCTATGCAGCTTTGTCCTCTGAGACATGGTCCATGCCTTCAGGAAGGAAAAAACAAACCAGAAAACACAACGACCAGCCCTTCTAGATATAGACTTGGCTAGAGACTTAATTTAGATATTAAATGTTTCATTAATAGTGCTCCACTAAATTCATGGGGTAAATTGGTAACTATTAAAGGTAATATGTATACATTTAAAACATTGATATGGGGCACCTGGGTGGCTCAGTTGGTGAAGCGTCTACTTTCCACTCAGGTCATGATCTCAGGGTCTTGGGATCGAGCCCTGCCTCGGGCTCCCTGCTCAGCAGGGAGTCTGCTTCTCCCTCTCCCTCTGCCCCTCCCCCTGCTCATGCTCTCTGGCTCACTCCCTCTCTCAAATAAATAAACAAAATCTTTAAAAATTTTTTGGTATATGGAAGATTTACATGTTCAGAAGTTGAGCGTATATTTTCTTGGACCCGGCTATACTTGACCAAAGCAAAACTGATTAACATATTACTAAGCTATCATAGAAGGACAATTATAAGATTAAATGGGAGTTGTGATTCTATTTCCTCTGGTTTCTATGACTTCCAGACTTTATCACTTTTCCTAAGAAAATGAGATATTTCAGATAATAAATGATGGTCCCAGTCAAAGATTTGCTAATATTTGATTCTAATTTCTTCTTAAGAGTGGTTACTTAAAAAGCCAAAGAATACTTTCAGTTTTGCATAGTACTGGCATAGTGCCCCAAAAATGATATGTTTGCTCAGAGGTACCTTGGGTTTTTGGAGAAATGAGTGCCTTCCTACAGTATACTCTACTAAATCTTTCCATGTGTCAGGCACAGCGTCAGGCATTGGAAATATAAAGATGAATGAGACAACAGCCCTTCCCTTGAGGCCGGAGGGACCTGAGAACACTGAAAACAGGAATAGAAAGAACAAAAAACCTTTAGGACTTAATGATATAATGTGTCAAACTGTTTTCATTTCCTATCACAGGTAGAGACTCTCTTAATTCTGTTCCCCAGTGTCCCACAGAATCGAGTTGGGCTCATTCATTGAAATGGAAAACGGCGAAGAAATTAATAAATCCATCATTAAGTGAACTAGAGGGAGAGTCCCTAATTGTAGGGAGCCTTTCTCTTTTTATCTTCTCTAACTCATTTCTTCACTTCTGAGCTTTGCCCTCCCCCCAGGGAGCTCTCAAAAAAATACTGAGTGAACGAAAGGGACCCAGGTTGTTCTTTTATTGTTCCTGGAGCTAGGTCACTAAAGCCTGTTTGATGCAGAAGAGGCACTGCGGTGGTATGACTATATTTTCCCCTGTTGCAGGCTCCTGGGTTACCATGGTGATTACAACCGATCACTCCCTGCCAGTTATTTATTTTTCTTCTAGTTGCACTATAACTGCTTCTGTGTTCCATTCATCGGCGACGAGCTGGGAGTACGACAATGACAGGTCACCTCAAACCCCAGTGCCATTGCAAAACCAAGAAATAACATCCTAAATTGAATCTTCACATCCTTATAATGAGTCTTTCACTGTCCTTTTCATTGCTAATGCTAGTCTCCCATCTAGAGTTGCAAGTATACAGAAATATAATGAGGTCCAAGGGTGCCTGTGTGACTCAGTCAGTTAAGCATCAGACTCTTGATTTTGGCTCAGGTCATGATCTCAGGGTGGTGGGATTGAGCCGCACAGGCTCTGCGCTGGGCGTGGAGACTGCTCAAGATTCCCTCTCTCTCTCCCTCTGCCCCTCCCCCACTCCTCCTCACACTCTCTCTCTCTCTCTCACTCTTAAAAAGAATAAAAGAAGGAAGGGAGGGAGGGAGGAAGGAAGGAAGGAAAGACGGAAGGAAGGAAGGAAGGAAGGGAGAGAGGGAGGGAGGAAGGGACTGGAGTCCAGAAAATAATACAAACTATACTACGGATATACAAAGAAAAACTCCTACGGCACCTCCAATCATTAGGTAGATTTCAAAAACCCTAAAATGAGTGTGAGTTGGGATGACAGTGTGTAAGGAGGAGAATCTGGTCATAAGAGAGCCCACACAGTATGTGTTCTGTTTAAACTGCAGCCTGTAGGAAATCTGGATGGGATGACGAACTTTAATATTAAAGTGTATCCAGATTTGCAAGTCTCAGAAAGAAAAGCAATTTCCTCTGTAGCCAAATGTGGCCAGGTTTAAAGCAGACCACTCATTTTCCACAGTTAAGAATCAGGAAAATAATTTCAAGGCAAAATAACAACGTCAGCGTTTAATTTCCTGGTTTAACATCAGACTAAATGTGCTTTCAATATTACCTTTTTGAGGGGCTCCCAATTTCCCAGCTTCACTGTAGAAAGCAATTTAGCACAGATTTAAGAGATTATAATCAAAGAAATGGAGGAGATGGAAGAAAACGGGAAGGAGGAAAGAGGGCATGGAGGTAAAGGGGAAGAGGGATTAAAAGAATGAGGGATGAAGAAATTCATAGAGCACATCCCTTAGTTTAACGCTTTCCATGGATAGTGTGCCTTGCTTAATATTTGCTGCTCTGCTGTTTCAAGGAATCAAGTGTTAAGTCATAGGATATAAACACACTGCGAAACCTTCTTGCAGCCCCTCTACCTCGCCCAGGAACATAGAGTACATCATAAATATTTCAATTCTTTGGAGCAGAGATTTCCAGATTATTCTATTGGTTTGCAGCTTCCAGAAATGATAATAACCAATAGCTAATACTTTTATAACTCATACTATGTACAAAACCTTCCAGTTAATCCTTAAAACAACCCTAAGAGATAGTTATACCATCATTGCCCCCATCTTACAGATAAGAAAAATAAGGCACAGAAAAATTAAATCCAAGAAGTTGGTAAGTAGCAGAATTGGAGACTTGCTGTGGTATCCTGCCTCTCAAGAAGGCTTTCCATTGGCCATCCCCCAGGTTCTGGTTCCAATATTCAACACCGAATTCAAGAATATAAATATAATGAAGAAATACAATAGAAATCAGAAAGGTTTGAAAATGACAGTAGGTAGTAGGAAATTTGGGTTACATTCATTTAAAATTTCCCATAATGAGTCGCCTTTGTGCATTTTTTTTCTTTTCTTTTCTTTTGTTTTTGCTTTGACCCTTGAGCTCTCCCTGACCAGGAAGGAAGTGTGGGGGTATGACGGAATATAAATATTTAGTAACAAGTTGATAGAAAACATTCCGAGATCTAATCAGAATTATGTTCTCTGAAGGATCCCATTTCTCCAGGATCTCCAGAGTATTTATATCTTGAATATTCCAAGTAAATGAAGCTAAATATAACTTGTAGTATTCACAGGACATAACAGTTTTCAAAGGAGAGAAACACAATTTTAAGCAATTTGGTTAAAGAGCTCACTGGAACGCTAAATACTTAGGAGGGTTGATGGTGAGTAAAGCCCAGACAGACCTGGGTTTCAGGATTCAATAACCAAATAACCAGTGTATCCAGGACTTGCTACATGTAAAGCACAACTAGAAACTAGAGGACACAAAAATCAGACTTTAAGGACTTTATATCCAAATATGCTGAAATTGTGTACAAATTATGAACATGTATTCCTTTTCGAAAAATTAAACTCAGACTTTGGTTTTATTTTAGTATTTAGTAACTTGATTGGAATTTAGTGGGGATTGGTGGGTCAGCCGTGAGACCTCGGCGTGTGTTCCTTGGATTCCGATAAACACCTGATAAACAGTAATAAAAAATGTAGGAGAAATGATTCCAATTGTCTTCTTTGGTTTTCTCTCAAAGTTTCTACAGATTTATAGTTTGTGTCCTGCAGTGTTGCCCTCATCCAGGTGTCATATTGTATTACTTGTTTTGTTAATCTTTCTCCCACAAAGTAAGTGTTAAATACCCTCATGGCAGAGACCATTTATTCTCTTTCTGCAAGATTTCTAAAACATGGCTGCTCTGCCTCAGTCTCAGAAGGTGGTAAAAACCACACACTAAGCAAGTATTTTCAAACTGCTTGAATCGTTTACCTCTTTTGATTAACTGTCATGAAGGAAACACTCCCTCTCTCCCCCCTCACATTCACTGCCATCCCACATTGCTGCTGCCTCTGTCTCGTATGTAAAAAAGCAAACAAACAAAAATCCTCACCGCTGACAATTCTCTTATGTCTATCATCTTCTCTTACCCCCTTTCTCCTTAAATTGCAATGCAATTAATATTCCATTAAATTCACACCTTAAAAAAGTGTCCAGTTGAACGGTATGAAAAATATAACCACAGAGTCATTATAGTCACCAGCACCACCTCTTTCCAGAACATTTTCATCACCCCAAAAAGAATCCTATACCTATTAGCAGCTCCCCCCCATACCCCTTCCTCCAGTCCTGGGCAACCACTAATCTACTTTCTATCTCCATGGATTTGCCTGTTCAAGGCATTTCATGTTAATTGAGCCATGTAGTAGGGAGTCTTCTAAATCAATCTTTCTCTCTCTCTCTCTCTTTTTCTTTATTTCATATTTTATTTATTTATTTGAGATAGAGAGTAAGGGAGAACACAAGCACAAGCAGGGGGTTAACGGTGGTGGACAGAAGGAGAGGGAGAAGCTGGTTCTCCACTGAGCAGGGAGCCAATGCAGGACTCGATCCCAGGACCCCAGGATCACAACCTGAGCCGAAGGCAGACACTTAACCAAGTGAGCCCCCCAGGCGCCCCTCGTCTGGCTTCTTTCATTCAGCACATTTTCAACGTTAATCTATAGTGCAGCATACATACTCTCTCATCACTTTGTGGTGACTGAATAGGCTTCCCTGGTATAGATACACCACATCTGTTTACCCATTCACCAACTAAGGGCATTGGGGTCATTCTTGTTTTACTTTTTAAAATAAAATTATTAAATAATGATATCAGTTATGCGTTGCAAATAACAAATTGCCCTAAAAGTTGGCAACTTAAAATAACAAATACAAATAACCTCACAATGGTTTCTGAGGGTCAGACGTTTGGGAGCAGCTTGGTGAGGCAGCTCTGGTTCAGGGTCTCTCACGAGGGTTTAGTCAAGGTCTTGGCCAGATTGATGGTCATCTGAGGAGATCGTCATTAATAACCACTGCCCAGCCAGCTCATGAGGTTGGCAGCCTCAGCTCCTTGCTGAAAACCTCAGTTTCTGGCCATACAGACCCCCACAGTCCACCTCTGATCCTTAAAGATGCCCATCTGTCCCACATGCCAAATATATCCTCCCCCCATCCCAGCAACTCCCAATGTGATAGCCCATTGAAGCATCAACTCCAAAGTCATCTACATTATCTACATCAGATACGGATGAGACTCTGACTCTGATCCATCCTGGGAAAACTTCCTCTCCATTTAGATCTGTGAAACTAGAAAGTGTTCTGTTTTCCCCAAATAAGATGGCACAGGCATGGATACTATGTATTGACATTCATGTTGCCGGGGGAGAGGAAGGAGTGGAGTGGAGAAGAAAAAGAAATCCTAAATCCCAAGCAATCTCAAAATCCAGCTGGGAAAACAAAATGAGGTTTAAGTCCTGGAAATAATCCTTTGTGGTTCCCAGCTCTGCCCTCTGGGCTCTGGTTTTACTCTCTGGGCTTTCAGCCCTGCCCTCTGAGTCTTTTTTTTTTTTTTAATGAGGTTAGCATATATTAGAAGTTGAGTAGTTTTAGCAGCCTGTTCCCTGTCTGTAGAATTTTAAGAGTCTGTTAGCCTTCTTTCGTTTCATTTCACATCCCTTCGGTCCAAGGGGGCAGTGTTTCTGGTGGCATAAAATTTTCAGGAACCTGTGGGTCTCCTGCATGGGTCATAGAGAACCATTCCATCAGACAAGAGGCTCATCCACCAGTCTTTTCTAGATGATCCTGCCTCTATTTTTGACTTCTGAGAGGGCTGAGATGCACGAATCACATATCCAGTCCCTTCATAGAATTCTCCATATGGCTGATTACTGAGACTTTTGCTCCTCCCAGGCACTAGCAAAATGCTATGCAGCTACTCTCTACACTTCTACTCTGGAGCACACTTTCCTTTAAAGCTCCAAATTCTAACATTTTTTTACAATCTGGAATAACTCAATTTCCCAAATTATCGGGTGTTAGAAGGTGGAGGAAGAACAGAAAAGTATCCTCCAGATGGAGAAGGTACTTGGAGATGGAAAAACAATGCAAGCTCTTGTATACCATTTATGGGGACTTTTATTCAGGGTGACTTAATGATGGGGATGGGAGGTGAGATCAGATGGACAGCGATCCAGGCATTAGGCAGTTCTTCTTCTGCCCTCATCTGGACCTTCATCCACAGCTTTTATAGAATGAGGGGCATTGTGGTGAGGTGAAAGGGCAGTTACGTGGTGAGGTCAAAGTGGTACCATCTATGCCCCAGTCATCTCTACCGGTTATCGAAAGTGGCACCACCTGTGTGTCAGGTTAGGGAGGCTCAGAACAAGGCTTCCTGCATTCCAGTTAGGGCACACGTTAATCTCCAAGGTGTCTGGAAGAGGAAGCCCCAAGAAAGGTCATTGCCCGTGCATGAACAAGATGGCGGCCCAAGTAGAGTCAGTGTTGTCAGCACTCCTTTAGTCAGACACTGATTTAGTTTTGCCTTCTAGTTCTTCCTTCAGTTGATCTCTTTCCTCTCATGTTTTCCTGTCAAAAGAGACCAGGCTGCCCCTTCCATACTTTCCTTGGAAAACTGCTCCGTTAGTAGCCAAACTCATCACTTAATTTAGGTCACAAGTCAGTTTAGCATCATACCGCTGTCTGGCAAGGTTCTCTTTTCTTCCCGTTTCCAAAAACATGTTCTTAATTTCTTTCTGCCCTCAGCAGCAGCACCATTAACGTCCATATGTCTACCAGCAGTCTATTTATGATGACTTACATATTCTATAAAGTTCTAGGATTTCTCTGCAGTGCTCTTCACTTCTTTCGGCATTCTTGCCAGGAGCCCTTTACATCCGTGTTTCCACTAGCAGTCTGTTCAAGGCAGTCTAGGCTTTTTCTGCCATGTTCTTCAATTCGTCCAGGCTCGCTCACTGCCCCATACCCAAACCCCTTCCATTTTTTAGGCATTTTTTACAGCAGCACCCCAATAACAGTACCATTTTATTGCGTCTGTTTCCTATTGTTGTTCTAACAAATTATCACAGACATAACCACTTACTTGCTTATAACAACACAAATTATCTTGCAGTTCCAGTGTCAGAAGTCCAAAATGGATCACAGAGTTAAAATCAAGGTTTCAGCAGAATCATGTTCTTTCTGGAGGTTCTAGGAGACAATTCATTCAGATGCCTGTTCTGGAATCCAGGGGCCTCCTGAATGTCTTGGCTCATGGCCTCCTTCCTCCATCTTCAGAGCCAGCTAAAGTACCTTCTCTCTGATTCTGCTTCCTTCCTCATATCTCTTTCTCTAACAATAGCCAGGAAAGCTTCTCTAATTTTAAGGACCCATGTGGTTATATTTAGCTCACTTGGATGATCCAGAATACCCTCTCCATCTCAAAGTCCTTCATCACTTCTACAAAGTCCCTTTGACCATGTAAGGTATTATATTCACAGGTTCCAGGGTTTAGGACATGTACATCCTTGGGGGGGCATTATTCCACCTATCATAGCATGTTTCATTACATTTATTACTAGGCACTGAGTGGTTGTTATTTTTTTAAAGATTTTATTTATTTATGAGAGAGAGATAGTGGGAGAGAGCATAGTGGGGGTGTGGAGAAGCAGGATACCCGCTGAGCAGGGAGCCCAACGTGGGGCTGGATCCCAGGACCTGAGATCATGACCCACGTCGAAGGCAGACGCTTAACTGACTAAGTGACCCTGGCACCCTAGCATTCAGTTGTTTGTATAATTTCGGTCTTCAAATGTTTCTAGTAAGTAGAAATTCAGTTGATGTTTGCATATTAACCTTGTATATAGTGACCTTCCTAAACTCATTTACTATTTAATGTGAACCATGGATTCTTTTGTGTAATCTGTAAACATAGTGACAGGGGCGCCTGGGTGGCTCAGTTGGTTAAGCGACTGCCTTTGGCTCAGGTCATGATCCTGGAGACCCTGCTCAGCAGGAAGTCTGCTTCTCCCTCTCTCACTCCCCCTGCTTGTGTTCCCTCTCTGGCTGTGTTTCTCTCTGTCAAATAAATAAAATCTTAAAAGAAAAAAAACAACATAGTGACTTTATCTATCAATAATGATCATTTTAAAGTTTCTGTCATTTCCAATTTAATATACATTATTTTTCTTAATGCACTAACTAGGAACTCTAGCACAGTGTTAAATAGGAGTGACTAATGGTGGACACCCACGTTTCTCAACTCAGGGGGACAACATCCAATACTTGTTATTACTTATGTTGTTAGTGATGAGTATTTTTTTTTATTTATTTTATCTCACCATAGCACATACCCTCCCCAATGTCCATTGCCCAGCCACCCCATCCCTCTCATCCCTTTCCCCTCCAGCAACCCTCAGTTTGTTTCCTGAGATTAAGAGTCTCTTATGGTTTTTCTCCCTCTCTGGCTTCATGTTTCATTTTTCCCTCCCTTCCCCTATGATCGTCTGTCTTATTTCTCAAACTCTTCATATCAGTGAGATCATATGATAATTGTCTTTCTCTGATTGACGTATTTCACTCAGCATAATGCCCTCTAGATCTCTCCACATCACTGTAAATGGCAAGATTTCGGGGTTTTGGTGGCTGCATAGTATTCCACTGTATATATATACCGAATCTTCTTTATCCATTCCTCTGTTGACGGACATCTAGGCACCTTCCATAGTTTGGCTATTGTGGATATTGCTGCTATAAACATTTGAGTGCACATGTGTCTGTGGATCACTACATTTGTATCTTTGAAGTAAATACCCAGTACTGCAATTGCTGGGTTGTACTGTAGCTTTATTTTCAACTTTTTGAGGAATCTCCATACTGTTCTCCAGAGTGGCTGCACCAGCTTGCATTCCCACCAACAGTGTAGGAGGATTCCCCTTTCTCTGCATCCTCACCAACATCTGTCAGTTGCCTGACTTGTTCATTTTAGCCTTTCTGACTTGTGTGAGGTGGTATCTCACTGTGGTTTTGATTTGTATTTCCCTGATGCTGAGGGATGTTGAACACTTTTCCACGTGTCTATTGGCCATTTAAATATCTTCTTGCAGAAACATCTGTTCATGGCTTCTGCTCATTTTTAATTGGATTATTTATTCTTTGGGTGTTGAGTTTGATAAGTTCTTTAAAGATTTTGGATACTAGCCCTTTATTTGATATGCCATTTGCAAACATCTTCTCCATTCTGTCCATTGTCTTTTTTTGTTGTTGACTTTTACTTTGCTGTACAAAAGCTTTTGATCTCGATAAAATCCCAATAGTTCATTTTTTTTACAGTTTTGAAATGCTTTATTTTTGTGTGTGTAATGGTTATTAAGAAGTCTCTTTAATAAAGTTAGGATTCCAATGAAAATTGTTTCCATGAAAGCCTTCGGGATCAGTTGTATGTCATATAGCGGGGAGTAGCACTGAATTTGGCATAAGGCTTAATGACCTTATTTACAGCCTCCATGAAATCCTTCTTAGTAGCAATTTTTCACTGTGCTCTGATGGCAAACATTCCGGCTTCTGTGCAGACGCTTCTAACTCAGCACCAGTGCTATTTGGACACAGTCGTGCTAACAATTCAAATCTGATAACTCTTTCAACACTCATTGAATGAGCGTGAATCTTAAAAATGTGAGTCCAACCCTCTAGATCACGTAAGCTAAATTCAATCTTTCTGTCCAATCTGCCGGGCCGCATCAGAGCCGGGTCCAGGGTGTCAGGCCTGTTGGTGGCCATCAGCACTCTAATGTTGCCTCGAGGGTCGAAACCATCCGGCTGATTGATCAGTTCCAGCATCGTTCTCTGCACTTTGTTGTCTCCTCCAGCACCATCATCAAAATGAGCCCCTCCAATAGCATCAATTTCATCAAAGAAGATGAGGCAGGCTTTTTTCGTTCTGGCCATTTCGAAGAGCTCACAAACCATTCGAGCCCCCTCACCGATGTACTTCTGTACAAGTTCAGATCCAATAACTCGAATGAAGCAAGCGTCAGTCCTGTTAGCAACTGCCCGAGCACAGAGGGTCTTGCCTGTACTGGGTGGACCGAAGAGCAGCACACCCTTGGGAGGCTCAATGCCAAGGTTAACAAACCTCTCTGGATGAAGTAATGGGGTTTCAACTACTTCTCGAAGTTTCTCAATCTGTTCCTTACAGCCACCCACATCACTGTATATGACATCAGGTTTTTCTTCCACCTGCATCATGGTAACTGTTGGGTCAATCTTGGGAGGCAGTGGAATGTGAATCTGATACTTATTTCTGTCCACCACAACTCTCATCCCTTCTTCAATGTCGGTAGGTGCTGCCTGATCACTGAGGTCCACCACAAACTTGGCAAACTGCTTCACATTGATGATGTACTTTGGGTCCTCTGAGTCAGCATTGATTATCTTCGTACACCTCGCAACCTGCAAAGGCTGTTCACTCTGCAGTGTTTGCTTATCTGCAACCAAATCCCAGAGGGCTGTTGGGGCCAGGCCAGTATCAGATTCTTTAATACCAGTGAGCTCATTAATTTTCTTGAGAAGTTGTTGAATGTTATTTTCAACCTGCTTTATCTGCCTAGAGTAAGTGCTTTGACTGTAAGTTTTCAGCAAGGCAATATCCCTCCTCATCCAGAGCTCAGATGGGCTTGTCATCCTTCTCATCCTCTTTGGTCTTCCACTGATCTTCACCGAGGTAATCTGGCATTTTGGGAGCTCCCCCAGTAATTCATTTTCTGCCCTTGCTTCCCTTTCCTTCGGTGATGTTTCTAGGAAGAAGTTGCTGCAGCTGAGGTCAAAGAGGTTGCTGCCTGTGTTCTCCTCAAGGATTTGGATGGATTCTTGTCTCACATTGAGGTCTTTCATCCATTTTGAGTGTATTTGGTGTGTGTGTGTGTGTGTGGTTTTTTTGTGTGGTATGTGGACATGGACCAGATTCATTCTTCTGCATGTGGCTGTCCAATTTTTCCAACACCATTTGTTGAAGAGGCTGTCTTTTTTCTGTTGGACATTCTTTCTGCTTTGTTGAAGATTAGTAGACCATAGAGTTGAGGGTCCACTTCTGGGCTCTGTGTTCTGTTCCAGAGATCTATGTGTCTGTTTTTTTGTCAGTACCATACTGTCTTGATGATGACAGCTTTGTAAGAGATCTTGAAGTCTGGAATTGTCTGGATGCTGCCAACTTTGGTTTTCTTTTTTAGCATTCCTCTGGCTATTCAGGGTCTTTTCTGGTTCCATATAAATTTTAGGATTATGTGTTTCATTTCTTTGAAAAAAGTTGATGGTATTTTGATAGGGATTGCATTAAATGTGTATATTGCTCTAGGTAGTAAAGACATTTTCATAGTATTTGTTCTTCCAATCCATGAGCATAGAACATTTCTCAGCATCTGTTAAGAGTATCATATGCTTCCTTTTCCTTCTTTATTAATGTATCACATGGATTGATTTTCAGATGTTGAACCAAACTTGCATCCCAGGAATAAATCCCACTTGATCATGGTGAATAATCCTTTTATTGTACTGTTGGATCATATTGGCTAGTATTTTGGTGAGAATTTTTGCAACCATATTCGTCAGGGATATGAGTCTATAATTCTCCTCTTTTAAAGATTTTAATTATTTATTTTACAGATAGAAACACAGCTAGAGAGGGAACACACGCAGAAGGAGTGAAAGAGGGAGAAGCAGGCTTCCTGCCAAACAGGGAGCACAATGCGTGGCTCGATTCCAGGTCTCCAGGATCATGACCTGAGCTGAAGGCAGTTGCCCAACCAACTGAGCCATTCAAGCAACCTTGTAATTCTCCTTTTTGATGGGGTCTTTGTCTGGTTTGGGGATCAGGATAAGGTTGGCCTCATAAAATGAGTTTAGAAGTTTTCCTTCCATTTATATTTTTTGGAACAGTTTCAGGAGAATAGGTATTAATTCTTCTTTAAATGTTTGGTAGAATTCCCCTGGGAAGCCATCTGGTTCTGGGCTCTTGTTTGTTGGGAGATTTTTGATGACTGCTTCAATCTCTTTACTGGTTATGGTTCTGTTCAGGTTTTCTATTTCTTCCTGGTTCAGTTTTGGTAGTTTATATGTCTCTAAGAATGCATCCAGATTGTAAAATTTGCTAGTGTATAGTTGCTCATAATATGTTCTTATAATTGTTTGCATTTCTTTGGTGTTGGTTGTGATCTCCTCTCTTTCATCCATGATTTTATTGTTTTGGGTCCTTTCTCTTTTCTTTTTGATAAATCTGGACAGGAGTTTATCAATCTTATTAAGTCTTTCAAAGAACAAGCCCCTAGTTTCATTGATCTGTTCTACTGTTCTTTTGGTTTCTGTTTTATTGATTTCTGCTCTGATCTTTATTATTTCTCTTTTCCTATTGGGTTTAGGCTTTCTTTGCTATTCTTTCTCCAGCTCCTTTAGCTGTAAGGTTGGGTTTTGTATGTGAGACCTTTCTTATTTCTTGAGAAATGCTTGTATTGCTATATACTTTCCTCTCAGGACCACCTTGCTGTGTCCCAAAGATTTTGAACAGTTGTGTTTTAATTTTCATTTGTTTCCATGAATTTTTAAAATTCTTCTTTAATTTTCTAATTGACCCCTTCATTCTTTAGTGAGATGCTCATTATCCTCCATGTATTTGAATTTTTTCTAACTTTCCTCTTGTGGTTGAGTTCTAGATTCAAAGCATTGTGGTCTGAAACTATGCAGGGAATGATCCCACTCTTTTGGTACTGGTTGAGACCTGATTTGTGACCCAGGATGTGCTCTATTCTGAAGAATTTTCCATGTGCACTAGTGAAGGATGTGTATTCTGTTGCTTTGGGATGGAATGTTCTGAATATACCTGTGATGTCCATCTGGTCCAGTGTGTCGTTTAAAGCCTTTATTTCCTTGTTGATCTTTTGCTTAGATGATCTGTCCATTTCAGTGACGGGGGTGTTAAAGTCCCCTACTATTATTGTATTATTGTTGATGTGTTTCTTTGATTTTGTTATTAATCGGTTTATATAATTGGCCGCTCCTATGTTAGGGGCATAGATTTTTTAAATTGTTAGATCTTCTTGTTGGACAGACCCTGTAAGTACTATATAGTGTCCTTCCTCATTTCTCACTATAGTCTTTGACTTAAAATCTAATTTATCTGACAGAAGGATTGCCACCCTAGCTGTCTTTTGATATCCCTTAGCATGGTAAATCATTTTCCATCCTCTCATTTTAAATCTGGAGGGGGCTTTGGATCTAAAATGACTTTCTTGCAGACAGCATATCAGTGGGTCTTGTTTTTTTAATCCATTCTGATACCCTGTGTCTTTTAATTGGGGCATTTAGCCCATTTACATTCAAGGTAGCTAATGAAAGATAAGAAATTTAGTGCCTTTGTACTGCCTGTAAGGTGACTGTTACTGCATATTGTCTCTGTTCCTTTCGGGTCTGTTACTTTTAGGCTCTCTCTTCACTTAGAAGACACCTTTCAGTATTTCCTGTAGGACTGATTTGGTGTTTGCAAATTTTTTTTTTTTTTTGTCCTGGAAGCTTTTTTTTCTCCTTCTATTTTCAATGATTGCCTAGCTGGATATAGTATTCTTGGCTGCATATTTTTCTCATTTAGTGCTCTGAATATATCATACCAATCTTTGCTGGCCTGCCAGGTCTCTGTAGATAGGTCTGCTGCTAATCTATTATTTCGACCATTTTTTTATTATAGACCTCTTGTCCTGAGCTGCTTTCAGGATTTTCTCTTCATCTTTGAGACTTGTAAGTTTTACTATTAAATGATGGGGTGTGGACCTATTTTTATTGATTTTGAGGGAGGTTTTCTTGCCTCCTGGATTTTGATGCTTGTTTCCTTCCCCAAATTAGGGAAATTCTTTGCTATAATTTGCTCCAATATACCTTCTGCTCCTCTCTCTCTTCTTCTTGTGGGATCCCAATTATTCTAATATAGTTTTGTCTTATGGTATCACTTATCTCTCAAATTCTCCCCTCATTGTCCAGTAGTTGTTTGTCTCTCTTTTTCTCAGTGTTTTTTTAATTCTCCATCATTTGGTATTCTATATCAGTAATTCTCTCATCTGCTTCATTTATCTTGCAGTAAGAACCTCCATTTTTTTTTTAAAAAATTATTTATTTATTTGACAGAGAGACACACAACTAGAGAGGGAACACAAGCAGGGGCAGTGAGAGAGGGAGAAGCAGGCTTCTTGCCAAACAGGGACCCCAATGCAAGGCTCGATGCTGGGACTCCAGGATCATGACCTGAGCCCAAGGCAGATGCCCAATGACTGAGCCACCCAGGCACCCCAAGAGCCTCCATTTCTTATTGCACCTCATTAATAGCTTTTTAGATTTCCACTTGGTTAGATTTTAGTTCTTTTATTTTTCTATTTTTCTAGAAATAAATAGAAATTTATTTCTCTAATATCTTCTATGCTTTTTTCACCCCCAGCTAGCATCTTTATAATTGGCATTCTGAACTTGAGTTCTGACATCTTATTAATGTCCACCTTGATTATGTCCCCAGCGTTGGGTACTGACTCTTGTACTTTTTGGGGGGCTGAGTTTTTCCACCTTGTCATTTTGTCCAGAGAAGAATAGAGGAATGAGAGAACAAAATGCTAAAAGAGTACCAACAACTGCAGATAAATATACAGTAACCAAATCGGAAGAGACCCGAAACTGGGGTTGGGGGGGGCGTGGGCAGGGAGAAAGGAGAAAAAAAATATGATTAGGCTGCTGAATAGAACAGAGCCACATACTTGATTTAGGGTATATGGTTATATTTTGGTCTGTTAGAAGAAACTGCCTCCCAAAATTGTAAAGAAAGAAAAACTTACATATATATATAACAGTTAACATGATGAAGGGATGGAGTATGACTTTACAGTATGACTGTAAAGATGAAAATTAAAAAAGATTTTAGAAAAGGAATTGATAAGACGTTGGTTGAAAAAAGAAAAAAAAAAAGGAAGGAATGTGATCAGGCTCATGACTAGAATAAAGCCATGAACTAGATTTAGGGTAGATTTTGGTCTGTTAGAAGAAACTGTATCCCAAAATTTTAAAGAAATAAAAACGTATATATACCAAAATAAGGTTAACTACAATGAGGGGATAGAATATGACCATAAAAATAAAAAGATTTTTCAAAAGGTATAGGTATTGATAAGATAAAATAGCGAAAATAGGTTAAAATAGGAAAGGAAAGAGGAAACATTTAAAAAATAGAAAAAGAAAACAACGAACATTTTAAAAATTTAACTTTGAAAGACTAAAGAATCATGGGGAGAAAGCCATGAATTCTATGTGTCGTATTCCCCTAGCACTGAAGTCTCTCAGTTCTCATTGATGGGTGAACTTGGTCTTGGCTGGATGTTCTTGCTGATCTCCTGGGGGCGGAGCCTGTTGCAGTGATTCTTAAATGTCTTTGCCCGAGGTGGAGCTGCCCCGCCCTTGCCAGGGGCTGGGCTAAGCGATCTGCTCCGGTTGGCTCCAGAGCTTTTGTTCCCTGAATGCTTTCCCTACAGCTTTGGAGGCCGGGAATGAAGATGGCAGCCTCCCAGTCTCTGACCTAGAATAGCTGAGAGCTTAGAGCCCCTCCTCCTAATGCACCGCCAGAGAAAGGCCATCAGTCACTCCCGTCTCCCTGATCTCCAGCCACACTCTGAGCTCACCCAGCCTGTGACTGAGCATCTCTATCTCTGGCGCTCGGCCCCATTTGGCATCTCCAAACCCAGCGGATTCCTGCAGTGCAGCCCATGCCGCTCCACCCGGTGGAAGAAGGTGAGTCTCCTGGGATCTGCCACCTGTGGGGTCCCTGCTCCAAGAGTAGTGGCCAACTATGCCTCATCACGGTTTAAGGTAAGCCTGAGCTGAGAGCCCCCTCCTCGGCTCTGTCTCTGCA
>PITA01005781.1:0-21974 GCA_004023965.1 Spilogale gracilis | reverse complement strand
TATCTCCTTGGATTCACTTCTCTGTATGTCCTACCTACCAGAAATGGTTGCTTTTCTGTTGCTAGAATTGCTGCTCTTCTTCTCCTCGATCTCCCGTTGAGTTTTTAGGTGTTTAGAATGGTTTGATAACTATCTAGCTGAACTCCTGGGACCAGACGAAATTTGGGTCTCCTACTCCTCCACTATCTTGTTCCTCTCCCTAAGGGATTTTTTAGTGATGGGTATTTTTTTTAAAGATCCTATTTATCTATTTGACAGAGAGAGAGAGTGAGAGAGAAATCATAAGCTGGGGGAGGGGCAGAGGGAGAGGGAGAAGCAGGCTCCCTGCTCAGGAGGGAGCCCATTGGAGACCTCAATTTCAGGACCCTGAGATCATGACCTGGGAGCAGAAGGCAGAAGCTTAACTGACTGAGCCACCCAGGTCCCTCAGTGTTGGGTATTTTTTAGATAAGCTCCCTGAAACACATTTCTAGCTATTTTCTTCTATTTCTAATTGTTCTGAGTTTTCATCATAGGATGGTGTTGAATTTTATGAAATATCTTTCTGAGTTCATTGAAATGAGCATGTGAATGTTTTCTTTATCTTATTAATACAGTCAAAACACTGACTAATTTGTAAATTCATAGAATAAACCTATCTCAGTCATGAGAAATTATTCTTGTTATGCAATGCTGGATATGATTAGATATCATTTTGCATTTGCATTCCTGAGGCATATCGGCATAATAATTTTTCTTTATTATAATGTCCTCATCTGGTTTTGTCAAAGTTACACTGACCATATAAGGGGAGTTGGGAAGTGTTCTTTTGTTCTGAATTTCCCACTAAGATAGGCTGAGAATATCACCTGGTTGCAGTCACAGCTGGGTAGGCTCAGGGCTGGCCTCCACTCCGTCCACTTCTGATAAATGCAAAATGAGAGAGATGAACTGAGGAAAGAACTATTTCACCAAAAAAAGTAGAAAGACTGGGCACCAGATGCCACAGTGGCTTCAAAATACGTCAGGGAGAAAAGGTTGTATGTAGGACTGACAGCACAACTTCTGCTAAACCATAAGTAGGTCAAGAGAGGGCACAAAAGGCCCTTTCAAGCGATCCAGGGTGTACCTCACCAATGCTCTCAAACAAAGCAGAGGTTGTCTAAGAAGGTTGCAGGAGGTCATCTAAGAAGGTTGCAGGGCTCTCAGCTATCCGACTGAAGCTAAAGACAGAGAAGGCTTTCCTCAGCAATGTTTGAGGGTGTGGGTTTTGTCTAATGGAATAAAATCCCAGGAAATCAATGCAAAGTCCACAGAGTTCTTGAGAAAAGTTGTGTCAGCAAAAATACTGTGCAAAAATGTATGAGTTTTTGGTACAAAAAAGGGACAGGATATAATGAAACAGAGGATGTTGGACCCCCAAAATCCAACTGGTAGGAAATAGGCTGATAATATTATTCAATTATAAACAGCTACTATGTTTCATGAGTAAGGAGGATGACTCAGAGCGTGGAGCCATGAGCCTAAACAGTCAAGCCATGTGCTGCAAAGGCTCATTCCCAGGCCTGGAGACCTAATCCAGAAAAATTCACCTTTTGCCCTATTTTG
Organism: Spilogale gracilis; assembly: GCA_004023965.1. NCBI lineage: Eukaryota > Metazoa > Chordata > Mammalia > Carnivora > Mephitidae > Spilogale > Spilogale gracilis. The sequence continues at coordinate 20,387 of PITA01005781.1, read as the reverse complement.
GAGCTCATACGGTATAAGGCCTCATTTTACCTTCTATTCTCTCCCTCTTTGGCCTGAAAATGTCTATACTTGTTATCCTACACTGGTCCCACAATTACATTTTCAGTGTATTGGGGTCAAACTTCCTCTTTAGCTCCCACAGGCCCACAAATGGCTTGTACCCAGGAATCTCATCCACCTTGAATTAGATGATTTGAACGAATTTCTGGACTTTGAGCAAATGCTATAACAGGATAAGGCCTTAGGGAATCTTAGGAGACCGTGAATGTATTTTGCATGTGGCAGGGACTTGAATCACAGTGCGAGCAGTGAGAGGGGGTTGGGAAGGTACTTCCAAGAAAGTGGTAATGGTCTATTTGCTAAGCTTGGGTGCTGAATGTATCAGTTTCCAGTCTGCTGTTTCTCCTTATACCTTATGCATTTTCTTACTTATGCAATATTTTAATAAAAACAACTTCATTTTAAAACTTTGGAAAATTTAAGACTTTCAGCGTAGTGTCCCTAGATACTGCAGACTTCCAGGTATCTGCAAAAATACAGCCTTTCCTTTCTCCCTCTACTAATAGCTGGGCCTAGGGAGATCTCCATCACTTGTACCTCTGGGAGTACGTTTATCATTATGAGTTCTCCAACGGCAAGAGAGTAGAAGTGAAGACTGCCACTCTCAGGTCTGGACTTTAAAACATGGCATGGGCACATTTTTCACTCCCTCCACCTTTTCTTGTACTAGAATATGGGAAAGAGATTTATTTCAAAGAATTGACTCTCAGAACTGTGGAGATTGGCCACTCCAGCTTGGCACGCTGGGGACCCAGGAAAGAGTTCATGTTGCACTTTGAATCTGAAGGTCATGTGCTGGTAGATTTGCTTTTTCTTCAGGGTTCTCAGTCTTTTATCTCTCAATGCTTCAACTGATTGGATGAGGCCCACCACATTATGAAGAATAATATGCTTTACCCAAAGTCTACTAATTTTTTTTTAAGATTTATTTTAGAGTGGGGTGCCTGGGTGGCTCAGTCATTAAGCATCTACCTTTGGCTCAGGTCATGATCCTGGAGTCCTGGGATCGAGCTCCACATCCAGCTCCCTGCTCTGTGGGAAACCTGCTTCTCCCTCTTTCCCTCCCCCTGCTTGTGTTCCCTCTCTAGTTGTGTTTCTCTCTGCCAAATAAATAAATAAAATATTTTTTAAAATGATTTCTTTTAGAGCAAGAGAGAGAGAGAGAGAGCACACAAGTGCAAGGAGGGGCAGATGGAGAGTATCTTTAAGCAGACTTCAAGCTGAGTGTGCAAACCAATGTGGGGCTCAATTCCATGAACCATGAGATCATGACCTGAGCAGAAACCAAGAATCAGATGATTAACTGACCACCCAGGTGCCCCCTCATAGTCTACTGATTTAAATGGTAATTATATCTAAAATATATATTCACAGAAACATTTCAATTAGTACTTGATAAAATGATCTGGGCACTATAGCCTACTCAAGTAAAATTAAACATAAAATTAAACATTTCTCACAAGTAATTAAGAGATCTTCCTGTTTTCCTTTATAAGCTTTATGATTTTAGCTTTTATATTCAGATATAAGGTCGATCTCAAATCAACTTTTGTGTATGGTAAGAGATGAGTTGAGGTTAATTTTATAAAATACGGACATCCAGATATTCCGGTATCATTTACTAAAACCATTTTCCTTTCCCATTGTATTACTTTGGCTCCTTTGTCAGAAAGCTAATGACTATATAAGTCAGTCTTTATCAGTTCTCTGTCAGTTCTTTATCATTTCTTTGAACTAGTTGTAATATTGTGTTGGGGTTTTTGAAGATTTTATTTATTTATTTGACAGAGAGAAAGAGCACAAGCAGGGAGTGGCAGAGGGAGAGGGAGAAGCAGGCTCCCTGATGAACAGGGAGCCTCCCACCAGGCCTGATCCCAGGACCCCAAGATCATGACCGGAGCCGAAGACAGACACTTAACCGACTGAGCCACCCAGGTACCCTTGAAATATTATTTTTATACTTAATATGTTCTGTGCCTTTGTATATGTGTGTGTGTGTTAAAGTATAGTTGACACACAACATTACATTAGTTTCAGGTGTACAACATAGTGATTCGACAACTCTGTATTTCATGTTGGGCTCACCATAAGTGTGACTACCATGTCTCACCATACAACACGACTACAGTGTCATTGATTACATTCCCTGTGTTGTACCTTTCATCCTAGTGACTTATTCATTCCATAACTGGAAACCTGTATCTCCCACTCCCCCTCACCCATTTTGCCCATCCCCCCCCTTCTGGCAACCATCAGTTTGTTGTCTATATTATAATGGGTCTGTTTGTGCATTTTTGTTTGTTTACCTATTCATTGGTTTTGTTTTTTACATTCCACATATAAGTAAAGTCATATGATATTTGTTTTTTTCTAATTTATTTCCATTAGCATAATACCCTCTAGGTCCATCCATGTTGTCACACATGGTAAGAGCTCATCTTTTTTATGACTGAGCAATAGTCTGTTCATCTGTCAGTGGAAACGTAGATTTCTTCTCTCTCTTGGCTGCGCAGAAGCTTTTTATTTTGGTTTAATCTGAATATTATATTTCTGCTCTTATTTCCCTTGCCTGAGGAGCCAAATCTAGAAAAAAATTCACTAATGCTAAGGTCTAAGAGATTACTGCCTGTTTTCTTCTAGAACTTTTTTTGTTTCAGGTCTCACTGTAGGTCTATAGTCCATTTTGAGTTGATTTTTGTGGATGTTATAAATGTGCCTTGTGTTTCAGATGCTTATTGTACAAGGAACTACAGGGAAGGGGGACAGAATCTAGGCTGAAAGTGAAATTGAACAGCTATTAATATGCTTCTTAGCTATGACTATCTTTTTAATGTAAATTTATGTAGAATTCAAAGAATATTAATTGACTTGAAACAGCAAGAGATCAGTAATAAAAATTGGACTAAGTTCAGTAAAGTGCCTGGTCGAAATCCAGCTCAGTTTGATAGTGATCTAACTATTATTTCGTGCTTATTCAGGGTTTATATTTCTATTGGATTTCTGTAGCAGGATTTTTTTTTTAAAGATTTTTATTTATTTGACAGAGAGAAACACAGCCAGAGAGGGAACACAAGCAGGGGGAGTGAGAAAGGGAGAAGCAGGCTTCCCGCCGAGCAGGGAGCCTGATGTGGGACTCGATCCCGGGTCTCCGGGATCATGTCCTGAGCTGAAGGCAGTCGCTTAACCAACTGAGCCACCCAGGTGTCCCTGTAGCAGGATTTTTTAACCATAATGTTCATGGGTTGTCTAAACCAATTCCTAAATGACATTTTGTTTTAAATTTCCTGCCCATTTGACAAGTTCAGACAGGCATTTATAGACCATAGTGGTATAATTATTATTGCAGAATAAATTACAATTTTACTTAGGTCCTTTGCACTTTAGCAAAGCAGGTTTGGGGTTGGAACAAGATATTTAGGAAAAGCCATCTGCTCTCCGTCCGTGTAACTAAAAGGACACACACATACACATATATATGTAAGTGTGCAGGTATATCTTACACAAGTTATATAGAAATACTTATCCCTTTATAGATAATAAATAAATAATACAATTTTGTGTGAAAGGACTACAAGTCTATTACCCATAGTTCTGTTATGTGTTAACATTTCTAATGCATGTGGAAAAATGATGCAACTCTTACAATGCATTCCATTTGAGTTTCTCATGACAGATGTACCCTCTGCCAACTGGCTGGTTTGAAAGCATGGCCCAGTTGAATGTCTGTAGCTGGTTTTTGTTCCCGACCTCCTCACCTTACTTCCGTACCTCACCAGGGAACCTCTTCTAGAGAAAATCCCTAACCCATCATTAATGCCAAAACCTCCCAGAAATCTTGAGTGCTTGTTATTCAAGGTGAAGGAGAATAGATAAATGTGACAAGCACTTCAAAGACTATACACACGTCCAGAGTTGATGACGACTTCCAAATATTCATGTCTGTATATGACTTATCACTGTTGACTTTGCAGAGAAATGTAGATGTGAGGATGATTGCCATTATCTCTTTATTTAACAATTAAAAATAGCATGCTGAACTTGTCACATCAAACTAAAGCAAAATGTTCTCTGGGATGCACTGTTTTTAACTTAATTTCCTGGAAAAATCTCTTGTGAGTGAAACCAACACACTTAACAACATGCATCTTAAGTATTTTCAATGACGCTTGGATTGGAAAATGCCCAGTTTGGTAGAGCTAGCATTTTAAAAAAAAAGGCGAATCTCACCCACAATTCAGAATAAAGTTTAATGCTGTTGATTCGGAAAACGGGAAGATAATTTGTTGTTTCTAATGAGGGATACCAACTTCCTGTTCAAAACATGATGCAGCTGTAATTTCACAAATGAGAAATTTACACTTAAAAACTCAGCATCAAAGTTTCCATGGAAATATTTCCTTAGTTTCCTGGTGCATAATATGTGTAATCGTGACATGATTTAGCTGACCTCGGGATATATTTTTATATAATTTGAAATCCTATGACTAATTCCCCAAACCAGGTATAATATAGAGCTGGTGGAGGAAAAAAAAATACTTTCTTCTTATTCACTTTTAACTCTAGAAAAAAGCAATGAAAGGAGAGGACATAACTTTTAATGGAGGACATCACTTAAATCACTATGGGTGCTTAATTTATAAAGAGCAATAATGTATTAATTAATGATAACTGGGTTAAGAATCTCTTGGGGAGGAATTCTGGGGACCTTATATCCAGTCTCTTTCCTCTGGAAAAGCCTGGAAGAACATGATCTTGGTGGAGACAGGAGTGTCGTCCCCAGGGATCAGGGTGTAAATGTAGGTTCATGGGGGAGTATAGCTGGGCCTTATGAGTCATCTGTTTTGAGGAAAAAGGAGACGATTGACCAAGAAGGTGAACAGAAGCTTTTGTTTTTTAAGACTCCCACAGAGAAGCTTGTATCATTCATAGGGTAGATTCTAATGCCTCTACCATGAATCATTCTCATTATTGATTATCTGTCATTTGCATCTGCATTTATGTGGTTTTCAACAAAGAACAAATATATGTCTCAGTGATTTAAAAGTCCAGAGCGCGGAGCCTGATGTGGGGCTCGATCTCATGACCTGGAGGTCATGACCTGAGCTGAAACCAAGACTCAGATGCTTAACTGACTGAGCCACCCAGATGCCACGCCACTGGATTTTTTAAAGTACTTTTAAAGTATTTTTAAATAGTTACTAGAAAGCCCAAGTAAAAATGTAGGGTCATTACAAGTTTTTGATGATTTATATGCCAAATCCCTAATTTTTTTTTTTAAGATTTTATTTATTTGACAGAGAGAAACACAGCCAGAGAGGGAATACAAGCAGGGGGAGTGAGAGAGGGACAAGCAGGCCCCGATGTGGGACTCGATCCCGGGTCTCCGGGATCATGACCTGAGCCAAAGGCAGTGGCTTAACCAACTGAGCCACCCAGGTGCCCCGCCAAATCCCTAATCTTTATCTGTTTCTCCTAAAGGGACAGACACTTTGGGCATTTTTACTTCTTGTCATTCTGGCCAAGTTTTTTGTATTAATTAATTAATTAATTTCTTAAATGATTTTATTTATTTAGTTGACAGAGAGAAACACAGCTAGAGAGGAAACACAAGCAAGGGAAGTGAGAGAGGGAGAAGCAGGCTTCCTGCCCAGGAGGGAGCCCAATGTGCAGCTTGATTCCAGGACTCCGGGATCATGACCTCAGCCGAAGGCAGACACTTAATGACTGAGCTAGTGGCCCCCAAGTTTGTTTTGATAAAATTGAAAACCACTATAAAAGCCTCCCCTTCCCCAGTCTCCAAACATGCAAGTGCCACCTCTATTCTAAGAGTTGCTCATTCAGTTTCTCTCATTTAAAAATCTGGATTGAAAAGGCAGTCTTGGGTGCCTGGGTGGCTGAATGGGTTAAGCATCTGCCTTGGGTTCAGGTGATGATCCCAGGGTCCTGGATCAAGTCCTGTATCTGGTTCCCTACTCAGCAGGGAGCCTGCTTCTCCCTCTATCTCTGCCTGCCCCCTGCTTGTGCTCTCTCTCTCACTCTCTCAAATAAATACATAAAATATTTAAGGAAATAAAAAGAAAAGGAAGTCTTGTAGAATTATAAAACTCTTAAGGCCATTGAGTTAAATATCAACTTATTTTTGAGCAATTACTCACTCTACTGTTGTCTTAAATAGACACTAAACATCAAATGCAGCCTCTACCATGAATCATTCTCATTATTGATTATCTGTCATTTGCATCTGCATTTATGTGGTTTTCAACAAAGAACAAATATATGTCTCAGTGATTTAAAAGTCCTTGAAGATGACAAAGTTAAAAAGAAAGAAAGAAAAGATGACAAAGTAATAGTGACAGGAAGCTATTATTATCAAGCCCTTAGGTTTCATTTTTAAATATATCACGAGTGCATAATAACTATTATGTAGGCATGTTTCAGAGCAGCCTTATAAGTACATTCCATGACCTTACCTTCAAAGGACAGACCCCTCAAAAACACTGAAAAAGCATTGAACTAAGAGGCCCTTTAAAAAGTAGTTCACAAATTCTTAATTTACTCATTTGGAAAAACTGGATGTAATGGCTTGCCTACTTCCACTATAAGAAAGTTACTCTAAGGAATGATTTATATGGAAATGATTGACAAACTTTAAAGCACTAGGTAAAAGTGGGGGGGGGATGTAATTGGATGGACAAAAAAGTAGAAGGTATTTAAAAGGAAAAAGTGCTCTGATGGGCGCCTGGGTGGCTCAGTTGGTGAAGCGTCTGCCTTCGGTTCGGGTCATGATCCCAGGGTCCTGGGATCCAGACATGTGTCAGGCTTCCTGCTTAGCTGGGTGTTGGCTTCTCCCTTTGCCCCTCCCTGCCTCCTCCCCCCATGCTCTCTGTCACTCTCTCAAATAAAATACCTAAAAATAAATAAGGAAAAGAAAAACAGTGCTCTGAAATTAAGTGAATAGCCATTCTAGAATGAAAACAACTAGCATGCAACTTATATTCAGGGCTCAGTAACAAAGAGGGGGGGAGACTGGTGTTTGGATGACCATGGACAATATTTCTCAAGTTGAAGGTGACCATGCCCTTGCATCCAGGGAGCAGCAGGGAGGTGAGCAGAGCAGAAGGCATTGCCTGCTGGCCAGGCTGACCGCAAGCCAGGGTGGTACGGTCTTGAGTTTCAGTCGCACCTGCACCTGCTTTGGATCACAGTTTGCTTTGAAATCTTGAGAACAATTAATTCTGCTCTGTGGCATTTCTCCATCTTTTTGGTCACCTTGCAAAACATAGGCTCCTCTGTATTTCCATCCTCTTTTGTGCTCTCATCTGTAGTTTGTTCTGGGCTTCTCCTCTCTCTGTAATTCCCAGTTCCCTCTCCTTGTGCAAATTTCTCATTTACCTCTGTGACCTGTACCAAAGCCACATCACCTGCTTCTTTATTCCAGTCTCAGAATACCTCCTGCCTCCCTGAAGCCCGGTCCTCCTGGCATATTCCTGGTCGCCCCTGATGGACGCCACTCATCTCACTCCACGTCAGGGCTGGAGAAGCAATCAGCATGCTTCTAAAGTTCCTAAATCAATTTCCAATCAACCTCCCTCTTCAGTAAAATTGGGGGTCAGTCCTAAAAGCACCACTTCTTCCTCTGATCAGCATCTTTGCTAACCACTAACCTCCTGCGCCCTCCTGAAACCCTGGAGATTTCTGCTCTTGCTATTGTAGTCTCTCTCTCTCTCTCTCTCTCTCTCTCTCTCTCTCTCTCTCTCTCTCCCCCACTCCCAGCATGGTCTGGCATGTCGTCTTCCATGTCAAAATACACAATCCCGGACTCACAGCTCATCCAGCAATGGTCTTCCCTCTACGTCAGCAATGGTGAAATCCTAGAAATTGTCATCACCTAGAACCAACTCCTCGCATCTGAGATAAATCTCCTCTATTGTGCCTACAACCTGCTCTCCTTTTATTCCCTCCCTGCCATCTTCTAATCATTTCTAGTCTCCCACTTCATTTGCTCAATTCTTCATTTGCCTTCATTAACTCCTTCCTTTCTTCATTTCCTTCTCTGTGCTACAGTGTGGACACCACGGCCCATCATTTTAATTCATCTCCTCATGAGGAAAAGTTTCAATCCTCTTATTCATTCCTTCACCCTTCTACCTCCCTGGCAAAACTCTACTTTTATGTCAAAGAACTGAAAACTGCTCCAGAAAAATGCAAACTGAATGGATTAGGGCCATTATAAGCACAGTCTCCAACATCGATGGTGTTCTCACGATGTCTCAACTTGCTCGTCTGTTCTCTCCCTCAGTTCCCTTTCCTATGTTTCTTGCCTCAGACTCAGCATCATACTTAGCAGATTATCTCACCTCCTACTTTCCAGATAAAATAGAAGCTACATAAGCTCCCTCCACTTCCCACTTGCTCTCTGGGGGAGACAGGACTTGTTCTTGCCTCACATGCCCTTCCTATCCTTCTCCTGAGAGCATATGCTAAGAGATCCTCGGCCAAGGGGGAGGGACCAAGAGACAAAATGGTACCTTACAGGGTGGGAATCAAATGCCAAATGAATGACTTTCCATGATGCTAGAGGAGTGCGGGTCAGAAATTTCAGACACTTCAGGAAGCCTTTTTTAGAAGTGATAGCCCTTAAAGTGTGTGTGTGTAGGGGGTGTGACAGAGAGGACAGTCATTTTAGGCAGAGAGAAGGATCTGACCAAAAAGAGAAAGAGTAGAAATGTGCATGACGTTTCTGAGGATAAAGAACCATCTCTAAAAAGAGTTTGGCCAGGGACGCCCAAGTGGCTCAGTCAGTTAAGCATCTGCCTTCAGCTCAGGTCATGATCCCAGGATACTGGGATCGAGCCCTGCATCCTCCCTCTGCCTGCTTCTCCCCCTGCTTATTCTCTCTCTGGCAAATAAATATATAAAATCTGAAGAAAAAAAAAAGAGGAAGAAGAAGAGCTTGGCCAGGGGAAGAAAGACACCCAAGAAGGGAAGGCAAAGCAAGTCACCACTCCCCCTGAGCAATCCTCCCTCCCCGTGAGCCCCATTTCTCCCTTCCCTACCCTTGCTGCCTCCTGGTTCCTTTATTTATTCATCTCACAAATATTTATTTCACATCTCCCCCGTGACAGGCCCCATAAAAGATTCTGCAGGTTGTCACATGAGCAAAATAAGTGTAATGTCCACCCGTGTGGAATTTTACAACAAGTGGAAGGATGTATACAGCACTTACTCTGTACCCCATGTTGTGTATGCAAAGCACGTTACATGTGATGTCTTGTTTCTCTTCCCAACCCCAAGTGCTTGGTACATTATTAATCTCATTTTTACAGAAAAAGAAGAAATCAAGGCTTAGAAAGTTTATATAATTCTACAAAGTTGACATTAACAATAGGTGGGGGAAATGATATTTGAACCTAGACAATCTGACAGAAATCTGAGCTCTCCTTCCTCACACAAATATGTTGTCATCGTCTGTTTAGTGTGTATGTTGAAGATCGGGACTCAAATTCTTTTTTTTAAAAGATTTTATTTATTTATTTATTTATTTATTTATTTATTTATTTGACAGAGAAAAACACAGCTAGAGAGGGAACACAAGCAGGGGGGGTGAGAGAGGGAAAAGCAGGCTTCCTGCCGAGCAGAGAGCCCGATGTGGTGCTTGATCCTGGGACTCCTGGATCATGATCTGAGCCGAAGGCAGCCACTTAACGACTGAGCCCCATCAACATTCTTAAATACCCAAAATATTGCCTTATTTCTGAAACAGAGTACATATTTAACACATCTTTTTTGTTTCATTTTTAGAAATCATTACTGTAGTATAATTTACGTATCCTAACATTCACATATTTAAGCATGCAGATGATAACTTTTCTGAGCATATACACCTGCACGACCACCATTCCAGGCAACATACAAATATTTCCCTATCCCCAGAAAATTCATCTTGCCCCTTTGCTGTCAGTCTCTCTCACCGCAGGCAGCCACCAATCCGATCGCTAGCAGCATAGATTACTTTGACCTGCTAGAGTTTCAAATTAACAAAACCATATAGTACATGTTTTTTTCATGCCTGACTTCTTCACACAACATACTGTCTTTAGATTCATGCATCCTTTTGTGTGTATTGGGTTCATTCCTTCATTACCTGGGACAGCTGCATTGTATGAATTCATATAACTTAAACAAATTGTATCAAAAGTAAAGCTTCTATAAACGTTTGAAAACAAACCTTTTGGTGACTTTTTCCTTCTTTGTTTTTAAGAGCTCTTCCTCATTTATTTATTTTTTTAGTTTTGTTGAGGTATAATCGACAAAAGTGTACGATTTAAAGACTTTTTAAAATTTATTCATTTGAAAAAGAGAGAGCATAAGCAGGGTGGGAAGTGGGGGGAGGGCCAGGGGGACAAGGAGAAGCAGACTCCCCACTGAGTGGGAAGACTGACTCAGGGCTTGATCCCAGGACTCTGGAAGCATGATGTGAGCCAAAAGCAGATGCTTAACCAACTGAGCCACCCAGGCGCTCCTAATTGTAAGATTTAAAGTGCACAGGGATACCTGGGTGGCTCAGTTGGTTAAGCGACTGCCTTCGGCTCAGGTCATGGTCCCGGAGACCTGGGATCAAGCCCCACATCGGGCTCCCTGCTCGGTGGGAAGCCTGCTTCTCCCTCCCTCACTCCCCCTGCTTATGTACCCTCTCTAGCTGTGATTCTCTCTGTTAAATAAATAAAATCTTTAAAAAAAAAAGATTTAAGGAGCACAGGGTGCACACATTTGATAGTTCTATACATTATAAAAGGCTTCCGCCCATCAAGTTAATGACATATTTAGTTTTTTGTTTCTATTTTTGGTTTTGGTGCGAATACCAAATGTCCTCTCTCTTAGCAAATTTCAGTTCTACAACACAGTGTTTTTAACTCTAGTCAATGATGTTTTCATCTTTCTGGAATATATACTTAGAAATAGAAATGCTGGGTCACAGGATAATTTGCATGATTAGCTTTATGAGGAAGTATCAAAATCCTAAGCTGATTGCAACATTTCATATTTCCCACCAACAATGCAATGAGAATCCCCAGGGATTCTACATTTTTTTTTTCTTAAAGATTTTATTTATTTGACAGAGAGAAGCACAGCCAGAGAGGGAACACAAGCAGGGGGAGTGAGAGAGGGAGAAGCAGGCTTCCAGCCGAGCAGGGAGCCCAATGTGGGGCTCGATCCCGGGTCTCCGGGATCATGACCTGAGCCGAAGGCAGCCGCTTAACCAACTGAGCCACCCAGGCGCCCCAGGATTCTACATCTTTGCCAACACTTAATATTGTTAGTCTTTTTCTCTTTTAACTTTTCATTTTGAAGTAATTTTAGGCTTACAGAAAAAGTACAAAATAGTACAGAGAGTTCCTCTATGTTCCTCACTCTGCTTCCCCTAATGTTAATAGCTTGTATAACAATGGTAGGTATTAAAAAGTCAAAAATTAATATTGGTACAATACCATTAGCTAAATTATAGACTCTGAGAGAGGATCTTGGGAAGATGGTGGAGGAGAAGGAACCTGAGCTTACCCCATTCCACGTTTTCAAGCAGGTATCATCCACTTCCAAGTCAACAAACCTGAGAATTGTCCAAAGACATGAAGTACAAATCCCACAACTCAATACAAAGAAAAGCTGCAGCTGAAAGGTTGGGAAGGTCAGAAGGTTGGATGGAGGCTGCCCACAGTGGGGAAGGAGGGTGCACAGGGAGAGGACAGAGAAATAAGCCCTTGCACCAGGGAGCTCACACGGGGAAGACAAATCCCCATAACATTCGGCTTTAAAAACCAGGGGGGCTGAATTCTGTGAATTTGTGTAATCAGTGAGATTTGGAGCCTGGAGCTTTAAAAGTCAGCTGACTCAGCATTGGGTGGACGGCGGGTAAGCTGGGTCCCACCCTTAAAGAGACAGCAGTCTGCGTGGAAAGGCAACATAAGACAGTTTTTGCAATGCCAGGGGCAAACAGGAGACATATCTGTTCATACTCATTTCAGAGCATGTTGGGGGACTTCTCCAAAAATGACGGAGCTGGCAGGGAGGTGCCATTTTCCTCCCCTGCCCCAGCATAAACAGAGACACATGCGGGAGGCAGCACTGCCCAGGCACTTGCTACCTAGCCTGCTAGCAGTGCACTCTGCCCATGAGCTCTCCTGAAGTCTCACCCACTCCAACCCTGCCGGCCTTGGCCCTGGGCTCACAGCAAATTTTGTTAGTGTCCCGCCCAGCCGACCTGTGCCTAGGTGCCACCGCATCCGCTGCTGCAGCCCACCCAGCCACCAAGCAAGTCCGTGGCATGTCAGGGGATCCAGCACAGGACTAGTGGCCCAGTGCAAATGTTGTTAGGATCACCACCTTGCTCCCAAGTTTCCCAGAAGGCTTGCTCCATCCCCCACAGCTGCCCTGCCTGGCTCCCACTAACACCACACAGAGCAAGCACAACACACAACTGGAAGAGAGTCAGTGCAGATGGCTGCAGTGAGAGGAAAATGACTCAGACACAATAGCAGGGTATGAGAAACATGCATAGGATACTCTCCTGAAGTGCCAGGTTCTGGGGAAGAGGAGACAGTGCCCTGAGGGGCAATCCAGGACTCCTCCTCATAAAACTGTTACTTTCAAGAGCAGAAGACACCGTTGACTTTCTTAATATGGAGAAGCAGACACAGAGAGACAGAAAACACGAGGAGACAGAGGAGTTTATCCCAAATGAGAGAACAGGAGAAGCCACCGCCAGAGATCTAGGTGAAACAGGTAGAAATAACAGGCCTGATAGAGAATCAAAAGCAAGGTCATAAAGATACTCAGTGGACTTGAGAAAAAAGTGGAAGACATGAGTGAGACCCGTAACACAGAAATGAGGGATAACATAGCAGAGATAAAGGACACAATAAATGAAATGAGAAAAACACTTGATGGAATGAAGGAAGAAGTGGAGAGACGAATTAGTGACCCAAAAGACAGAGTAACAAAAAGTAATCAAGCTGAACAAAAGAGAAAAGAATTATGCAAAATGAGAATAGCTTTAGGGAACTCAATGATCCCATCAAACATAATAATATTCATATTATAGGGATCTCAGAAGAAAAAGAGAGAGGAAGAGGGGCAGACAATGTATTTGGAGAAGTAATAACTGGAAACTTCCCTAATCTGGGGAAGGAAACAAAGAACAGATCTAAGAGGTACAGAAAACCCCCAATAGAATCAACAAAAGCAGACCAACACTAAGACACATTGAAATTAAATTTGCAAAATATAGTGATAACGAGAAAAATTTAAAGGCAGAAAGATAAAAAATGTCATTAATTTGTAAGGAAAAACCTCTAACAGGAGATTTTTTTCAAAAGAAACTTGAGACAGAAGGGAGTGGCAGGATACATTCAGAGTGCTAAATGGGAAAAATCTTCAGCTAAGAGTACTCTCTCCAGCAAGGCTATTGTTCAGAATAGAAGGAGAGATGAAGCATTTCCCAGGCAGACAAAAACTAAAGGACTTCATGACCACCACTAAACCTGCCCTGCAAGAAATATTAAAAGGGACTCTTTGAGTGGAAAAAAAAGAGACCAAAAGTGACAGTATAAAGGTAGGAAATACAAAAGCAGTAAAATGAATTTTTCTATAAAAAAATCAGTTAAGGATGGACACCTAGGTGGCTCAGTCAGTTAAGCATCTGCCTTCAGTTTAGGTCATGATCTTGGGGTCCCTGGGATCCAGCTCCAAGGTGGGCTCCCTTCTCAGTGGGGAGTCTGCTTCTCCCTCCCTGTCTGCCCTACCCCGCCACTTATGTCCTCTCTCCCTTTCTCTCTCAAATAAATAAATACAATCTTCAATTTTTTAAAAAATGAGTCAAGGAATTCACAAGGAAAGTAAAGCAAATAAAATATAATATTATATATCTAAAATATGAAGAGAAGAAGAGGAAAGAATGGGTTCAAACTTAAGTGACCATCAACTTAATATAGACTGCTTTATGCAGAAGAGGTTATATGTAAACCTAATGGTAACCATGTATCAAAAACAACTAACAAAGATGTGAAGAATAAAGAGAAAGAAATTCAAATATATCACTAAAGAAAATCAGCAAAACATGAAAGACAAGAATGGGCCAGAAAAAATCTTCAGAAACAACCACAAGTAATAAAATGGTAATAATTATGTATCTATCAGTAATTGCTTTGAATGTAAATGGACTAAATGCTCCAATCAAAAGATGTAGGGTGCCAGAATGGATTAAAAAACAAGAGCCATCTATATGCTGCCTACAAGAAACCCCTTTTAGACCTGGAGACACCTGCAGGAGTGCCTGGGTGGCTCAATCAGTTAAGTGTCTGCCTTCAGCTCAGGTCCTGATCTCAGGGTCCTGGGATTGAGCCCCAAGTCAGGCTCCCTACTCATTGGGGAGTCTGCTACTCCGTCTCCCTCTATTATTTCCCCCACTCATGCTCTCTCTTTCTCTCGTGAATAAATAAAAGCTTATAAATAAATAAATAAAGACAGGTTATAAAGTGAGGGAATGGAGAAACATCCATCATGTACATGGATGTCAAAAGAAAGATGGAGTAGCCATACTTATATTGTACAAAATAGACTTTAAAACAGACTGTAGGGTGTCTGGGTGGCACAGTTGGTTAAGTGTCCAGTTGTTGATTTTGGCTCAGGTCAGGATCTCAGGATTGTGGGATTGAGCCCCCATGTTGGGCTCCACACTCAGCATGGAGTCTACTTAAAGATTCTCTCTCTCTCTCTCTCTCTCTCTCTCTCTCTCTCTCTCTGCCCCTCCCTGCTGCACTTGCTCTCTCTTTCTCTCAAATAAATAAATAAATCTTTAAAACAGAGACTGTAATAAGAGACAAAGAAGGACACTTATAATAAAGGGGATAACCCAACAAGAAGGTCTACCAGTTTGTAAGTATTTATGCACCCAACATAGGAGCATCCAAACACATTAAACAGTTAATAACAAACATAAAGGAACTAATCAATAATAATACAGTTTTTTTAGGAGACCATAACACGCCATTTACAACAATGAATATATCATTTAACAGAAAACCAACAAGGAAACAATGGCTTTGAATGACACACTAGACTAGACAGATTTAACAAATATAATCAGAACATTCCATCTAAAATAGGAGAATGCAATTCTTTTCAATTGCACATGGAACATCCTCCAGAATAGATCACATATTAGCCCACAAAAGCGCCTCAGCAAATTCAAGAAGATTGAAGTTCTACCATGTATCTTTTCTGACCAGAATGCTCTGCAACTAGAAGTCAACCGAAGGAAATTCTGGAAAGACCACAAACACATGGAGGTTAAATAACATGCTACTAAACGGTGAATGCATCAACTGGGAGATCAAAGAAGAAGTAAAAAAATTACATGGAAACAAATGAAAATGAAAACACAATGCTCTAAACCCCTGGGGGTGCAGCAAAGGCAGTTCTAAGAGGAACATTTATAGCAATACAGGCTGATCCCAAGAAACAAGAAAAATCTCATGACCTAACTTTGCACCTAAAGGAGCTAGAAAAAGAACAACAAATAAAACCCAAAACCAGCACAAGGAAGGAAATAATAAAAATTAGAGCAGAAATAAATGATACAGAAACTACAGAAACAATAATACAGATCAATGAAGCCAGGAGCTGCTTCTTTGAAAAGATCAATGCAATTGAGAAACCTCTAGCCAGACTTATCAAGAGAGAGAGAGAGAGGACTGAAATAAAATCACAAATGAGAAAGGAGAGATAACTAACACCAAAGAAGTAGAACAAATAATCCTAATATATGTATGGAGCCACAAAAGACCCCTAATAACCAAAGCAACCTTGAAGAAGCATAGCAAAGCTGGCTTTGGACTTCAAGTTATGTTACAAAGCTGTAGTGATCACAATTCTGGACTTCAAGTTATGTTACAAAGCTGTAGTGATCCAAAGAGAATGATACTGACAATTCACAATTCTGGACTTCAAGTTATGTTACAAAGCTGTAGTGATCCAAAGAGAATGATACTGACACAAAGACAGACACATAGAACAGAATAGAAAACCCAGAAATAAACCCATAATTATATGGTAAATTAATCTTTGATGAAACAGGAAAGAATATCCACTAGGAAAAAGACAGTCTCTTCAACAAATAGTACTGGGAAAACTGGACAGCAAAATGCAGAAAAATGAAACTGGACTACTTTCTTATACTATACATGGAAATAAATTCAAAATGGATGAAATGCCTAATTATGAGACTTGAAACCATACAAACTGTAGAAGAGAACACAGGTAACTAACTTTTTTGACATCAGCCATAGAAGCTTCTTTCTAGATTTCTCCTGAGGCAAGAGAAAAAAAGCAAAACTAAATTTCAGCAAAATAAAAAGCTTGTGCACAGCAAAGGAAATAATCACGAAAACTAAAAGGCAACCTATTGAATGGGAAAGGTATTTGCAAATGACATATCTAATAAAAGGCTAGCATCCAAAGTATATAAAAAACTTATAAAACTTAACACTCAAAAAGCAAATAATCCAATTAAAAATTGGGCAGAAGCCATGAACAAATTCTTCTTCAAAGAAGACATCCAGATGGCCAACAGACACATGAAAATATGCTCAACATCACTCATCATCAGAGAAATGCAAATCAAACTATGATGAGATTATCACATCACACCTGTCAGAATGTCTAAAGTCAACAACTGAAGAGACAACAAGTGTTGATAAGGGTGTGCAGAAAAAGACACTCTCATGCATTGTTGGTGGGAATACAAAGTGTTGCAGCCACTGTGGAAAACAATATGAAGGTTCCTCCAAATATTAAAAATAGTACTACCTTACAATCCAGCTATGAACCATACTACTGGATACTTACCCAATAAGAACACGCATTGAAAGATTTTATGTATTTATTTGAGAGAGAGAGAGAGAGAGAGAGAGAGAGAGAGATCATGAGTGGGGTGGTGGTGGCGGAGGGAGAGGAAAATGGAGAGAATCACACATAGACTCCCCACTGAATGCAGAGCCTGATGTGGGACTCCATCTCACAACGTTGAGATCATGACCCAGGCCCAAATCAAGAGTCAGACTAGAACACTAATTCAAAGGGATACGTGCACCTCTATGCTTATAGCAGCATTATTTACAACAGCCAAGATCTGGAAGCAGCTCAAGTGTCTGGATGAATGGATAAAGAAGAGGTGGTATGTATACACAATGGAATATTAGCCATAAAAAGGGCGAGATCTTGTCATTTGTGACAACACGGATGGACCTAGAAGGTATTATACTGACAGACAGAAAAAGACAAATACCATACCATTTTACTTATATGTGGAATCTAAAAAAACAAACGAATAAGCAAATAAACAGAAAACATAAACAAGCCCATAAATACAGAGAACAAGCTGATGGTTGCCAGAAGGGAGGGAGCGGGGAGCCAGTGGGCAAAATGGGTGAAGGGGAGTGGGATATAGGCTTCCAGTTACGGAATGAAGAAGTCACCAGGATGACAGGTCCAACAGAAGGAATATAGTAAACAGTATTGTAATAGCATTGTTGTTGGCGGATGTCGCTACACTTGTGGTGAGCATAGCCTAGGTATAGAGTTATATATGTGCGTAGTATAGTATATTTAGTATAGAGTCGTCCAATCACTATGTTGTAGACCTGAAAGGAATGTAACACCACGTGTCAACTATACTTCAATTAAAAAAGGAGAAGAATAGAACAATAAAGCATAAAAGAGAAGCATGGCTGGGTGGCTCAATCTGTTGAGCATCTGACTCTGGATCTCAGTGTCGGTCTTGGTCTTCAGGTCGTGGGTTCGGGACCTGTGTTGGACTCCATGCAGGGTGTGGATCCGACCTTAAAAAAAAAAAGAATAAAAGAGAAAGATCCAGTTAGAAAGAGAAGAAAGGGAAAAATATTGGAAAAGAAATAAATAGGAAATATGAATGAAAGAAACTGTAAGGAAAAAAATCCGTGTGTGTGGCTGCACACATAATTTTAAAATGAGGTTGTGTGTGTGTGTGCTGTGTATATGTATGCATGGCATACTGTATGTATCTAATAGGCTATTAATATATAATTAGGTTGTGTTATATGTATGAACTAGAAGTAGCAAGAAATAAAAACCTATAAGCTCATCAATTTATAGAAATATGAATATTTTATATCATAAAGCTTCTGTCAAAGACTTGAATCTCTTACATTTTGCAACTAGATGCACTTTGGCATATTTCTGCAATTACAGACACAAGGATGGGATGAAATTATAGAAAAAAAGGAGGCCTCTGTGTTCTGAAAACTTCTCTTATTCTCAGTTCTGTCCCTAGGAGCCCTTTGGCCTCAGGCAAGTTACTTAATTTCCCTAAACCTCCATTTTCATCAACCTTATGGGGATGACTGCTCCTACTTATGGACTTGTTGGAACTGAAATGAAATAGAATAGAAATCATTTTGATTCTACATAAAGCCTCCAACTCCAACTCCACTCAGGTTGTGAACTCAGGCGGGTGAGACGGAGGCCTGCGTTGGGTTCCGCACTCAGCTTGGAGTCGGCTTAAGGCTGTCTCTCTCTCTGCCCCATGTCCCATGCTCCTTCTCACTCTCTCTCTCTCTGTCTCAAATAAATAAATAAATAAATAAATCTAAAGAGGTCATTTAGTCCAATGCCTATCTCTAAATACGTAACAAGCCTCATTATTATTACTATTCCTTTATTTTAATCCAGCTCTTTTCTCGCTTGGCAATGATGAACTAGGATGAGATCTCAGTAGGTCTTGGACCCCTTCTGACCAGATAGAATGGACCATATACTTAAAGCTTACAGTTCTCAGTAAGTCTAAAAGAAATTATACGTACTTTTTATTTCCTGGGGATTTATGTCTGTGGCGAGTTGTGTACATCTGATTACCATTCAGATCTACATGCCCTGAGAAGTCCCCATGTGAAAAAGGTTTGCAGAGGTGGGGAAGGTAAGAAATAAAAGGCTTCTATGCTCCATAACACTAAAATAATGACGGAGGAGTGGGCTAACAACTTTGCCCTTTGTGATAACCAGCAGCTCGATACTAGCTCCTGGTTTACAAAGTACTTTCGTGTTATCCTCCGTAAGTCTTGCAGACCAGTGCCATCCCCTCATACATATGCTTCCCAACCCATGAGGTCACAATAACTCTGTTCTTGTTTCCATCGGAGGAGACAGACTCACGGGGTCACACAACTTCTTAAACCTTATCCAGCTGCTCGGGGCCTGGATCAGCCTCCTCTGCCTGGTCTTATTCAACTCCACTGAGGTTGTCACTAGGGCTGTGCTCGGGAGGTTCTCAGGAAGAATGTGGGCAGAACCCGAGTCCTGGTTGACTGAGGTACCCATTTCCCAGGATGGCTGTCAGGTGAGAGTTGCTCTCAGCTTCTAGAAGCATCCATGGTTCCTGGCCAGTGAATTCTTCCCATGCTTCAAATCTGCCTGACCTCTCCTTTGCCTCACCACCTCTCTCTCTGACGGACTCTTTGACCTTCCTCTTCTGGTTTCCGGGACTCCCATGATTACACGGGGCCTTGCCGAATAACCCAGGTTAAGTTCCTTGTTTTCAGGTCATGTGATTAGTAACCTTGATGTCATCTGCAAAGTCCCTTTACAGCAGTGCCTTGATTAGTGTTTGATGCAATAGCCTGGGGTCACCAAACTTTCAGGGACTGTCGTTAGGGTCCTGATGCCTCAGTGCAGGTGGCCATGGGTCAACAGGGGGTGGCCGCTGAGACAGCAGCTTTACTTTAAAAGAAAGTACAGCTGGCTTCATAGAAAGAGTCTGGAAGTTTTCCTTCTGTTTCTATTTTTTGAAAGAGCTTCAGGAGAATAGGTGTTATTTCTTCTTTGAATGTTTGGTAGAATTCCCCAGGGAATCCGTCTGGGCCTGGACTCTTGTTTTGGGGGAGGTTTTTGATCACTGCTTCGATCTCATTACTGGATATAGGTCTATTCAGATCGTCAATGTCTTCCTGTTTCAGTCTTGGGAGCTTATAGGTTTCTAGGAATGTATCCATCTCTTCTAGGTTGTTAAACTTATTGGCATATAATTGTTGATAGTAATTTCTGATGATTGTTTCTATTTCCTTGGTGTTAGTCGTGATCTCTCCCCTTTCATTCATGATTTTGTTAATTTGGGTCTTCTCCCTTTTCTTTTGGGTTAGTTTGGCCAATGGTTTATCGATCTTATTGATTCTTTCAAAGAACCAGCTTCTAGTTTCGTTGATGCGTTCTACTGTATCTCTAGTTTCTGATTCATTCATCTC